>CAWUFW010021380.1:0-122744 GCA_963921515.1 Calotriton arnoldi | reverse complement strand
ACCCAACGCCACACAACCGACGCACACATGTCAGTGAAGTCACGCAACAGCAGGACACACCCCAGTGTAACAAACATGGCGTAGCACACAGCGGCGGCAACACCAACTAGGAGAAGCAGGGCCCCTTCGGGAAGAGGAACGCCAGTACCACACTGAAACACCCATACCACCCTGCACATATGAACAAGACATATAAAACGGAACACCAAAGAGCCCGGGGACCGACAACAGGTGGCCCAAGAATAACATTCACACACAAGGCCCAACGCAGAGCGGAAAGGCAGCCTGCCGCCCACACAAGGGAGAGCAGACAGCACTGAATGACCTTCCATTCCAACTCCGAAACCACAGCCCTACGAAAGAAGCCGGTGAATACAGCCATTGTCCAAGAAAAGACCAACACAGGCATGCCGAGGAGACCGACCACAGGGCAGATAGCGCATATCACAGAAGCACACAACGGACGGGGAAGAAAAAAGAAAACACTCCCCCATGTCGGCCACATGCAAGTTAATTGGAAGGAGTCACACATCACTGACCTTGAACTGTCTGAGAAGCATGTGGGATGAGGGCCCGTGTCCTCCGCACAAGCCAACAGAACACAAGTCCTGTCTCCCTACGACTACACAGAGCTCACAGCAACCTCGGAGCGTGCACATTGCAGACTGCACACACAGCCGGAGCACGCCACCACAACGCACCGCTGCGAAATGGCAACCGCAACACACCTACCCAACTACGCCGGACAGCTCAAGCTGTACAAAACCAACCTGATACATATATTGGGATGCGATCTCCTGTCCCTGCTGAACGTAAGTTACCGACTGACTTACCGCATCACATTGTTCAGCTGCGTCATGCCCGTCTTCTACTGTCGGAGGTGTCCCTACCAGCATCCCGTGGAGATATGCCTCTCCAACCCGGCATGTCTAAAGGCGGACCTGCTACCACTACTCCTCCCTCTGGACGCACACGACAGGGCCTGCTCTGCCTATGGGGGCATGGCGTATGTGGCCAACATCGCACCCGCACTGAAATGGGACCACTGTGCCTCCACACGACGGATCATCGAGAACAGCTACATCGAATGTCACCCAGCATGCCCCATCATGGTCCTCCAAGGGACAACTTACGAACAACACCTTGACAGCCACCATCCGCTACATTGGCTGGCAAACATGTACACCACCAATGACATGGAAGCCCTGCTGGACGGCATCGCATACCTGACAACCTGTAAATTCGTCGGACCACAACGCAGGTTCCCCGATTGACCTATGATGTCCAACCCCGCACCCATGCTTAGCTTCCGCACGGACTGGCCAGTCACCACCACAACAGCCATACCAAACGACCGGCAACTGTAACCACACCATCAACGACATCGCCATGACATCGGATATGACCGGGACATGCACACTGTTCCCCATCACATCCAGGAACACCGCATGCATCGTGGGAGGCAGTGGCATGGGGTCTGTGTATCGCACCCACATGGACGGAACTGCACGAACAACCAGGACACGACATGGATCCAGCGCCCATGGACACACACACCGCTCAGTGGACATGAATAGGTCGCCTGGAGTCTGTGGGTGCTGCACCCCTCCCACCCCCGCCCCGGGAATCCCATACCAGGACCTTTGCATGGACGACAAGTGCATACAACAACAACACGACCCCAGTGACTGTGACATGTCCAGTAACCACCACATTGCAACAACAAGTGGCACGCCGCTGCATGCACGCAAGCACATGCCCTGATGTCATCTCACATGCACGCGTGCATGAGGAACAACCGCAGCAAACCTGTCACATGGAACTGAGATGGACTGTGCCCATGATGCCAAGCGGTCTGGTAGGCTACATGTATACCGTCTGTGTCAAAGTCCGCAGCTCCGCAGCTATACGTAAATGTACATTAGCACAGCCTTGGCCAAGCAGATGTAACTCTGAAGCCCACATCCCACATGCAACAGCCAATCACATGTAACCCCACACCCTATCCCATTTGCAATCATGCTCAGTATATCCTCAACATGTATTCCGCTGCCAGTAGTGTCCACTATACTGCATCACAGAGGACAGAAGACTCAATATAATGTTTGAAACCAAAACTGTCTCCGCTGACTCATTTCACAAGTACGAATGAGAGAGGATGAGAGTATGTGAAGTACACGGCAGTCGTGACATGACCATGTAGTCCACTGGTATTGGATGTCAACGCAAATGAGTAGCACAACTGTGGAAGACACACATGTGTCGTGTGAAGTCGTATGGACGCAGTGCTCAGGTGGGTGGGTGTGACGGGTAGATGCGCACATGCCAAGTTGGAGCACGCCGTGTTGGGAGGGGTCATGAACAGTACACCACCGCTTCCCTGGGCATTGTGAGAGGACACCTGTCGGGGGGAGTGAACACGTGTGTGCACAGCAGCCGGGCACACGTACAAAGCGGTACCAGGCGCACCTCAGCCCACCCTCTGTGGACAAGCTGGATCCTGTTGTGCGCCCGCCATGCCCCTTGACAAGGCACACACAGCCCCAGTCGACCAGGTGTAACCCCAACATAGTCAATCCGCACAGGCGATACAGGGCACGGGATGGCAGTGGAGCATGGTGTGTGAGAGGTCTCCTCGCGCTCCTCCTGGTCATATCACGCAGGCAATAGAACCTCAACGTCTAGCATGGCACAAGTCAAATGGAAGTGTAGGGGGACGCACCACAGCACGAGCAGCACTGACGTCACGGGAGGTGGCTCGCACCATCCCATCCATTGCCCATCATACCAACCACGCCACATGCCATTGCGACTAAGTGCAAGCGCGTGCGCCACCACCCCCGAGCCCTCCCCAGAGAGGCCAAAGAGTGAATGTGTGGGCCATCAGTCACAGACGGACGCGGCCTGGCCGCAAGGGCAGCCACAGCCACTGGGTGTCGCAGGTGGCGGATCCGGAAGGCGAAGACTGTGATGCATAGTCCATGCAGGCCGGGTCTCCATTTGGGGCACCACGCAGGTGGACGGCGTCCCGCAACACATCATACCCTGAGACAGCCCACTCGTGCAACTGGACCCACACATACACTCCTTGCCCTCTCTGGTGCGAGCTTGGGGCTGCCTGTGCAAGCGCTAGCCTCGCAGGTGCACATGCATATTGGGGGAGCGAGGGGAGGACATGAGGGCTGGGGCGAAGATGACTGTATCACTGTCAGTGAGTACAAGGGATGACCCAGATGTGGAAAGGAAGAGACGTGTCCCGTGTGTACTGCAACTAGTCGCCAATCCAACTACCCCCCATGTCCGGAATGTAAGCCCGCACCTAGGCCCGCCCATCCGCCACATCGAATATACCACCAGCACGACAACCTTCCCATTCGAAACACTGACTGGGGGTGGCGACCAGTGAACAATCATGTGTAGCCTACCCACGCGTACATGTGGGCCCTCCATGATCCATGTCACCTGCGGCAAAGTCATGACATGCGCAATGAGGGAAGTGAGGAGAGCTGTCCGCCCCACGCACAGAAGGTGCATCAGCTCCACAGACCCAGCAGCGAGTCCAGCAGGGGTCACATGTGCAGGGGCAGCTGTGCCTGGTGTGAAGGCACATGCATATAGACAGCACATCGACCAATGTGTAGTCTGCCCACATCTACAGTCCATCATCATGCGGACATAGGAATTGAACACAGGGCAACACATCTTAGTGGGTGCACCCACCGTGACCAACAATGCGCAATCATCGACGTACCCGCCCTGTGCATGGCCCCCCACCCAACGGAGGCACATCCAGTGCCACCATCCCACACACACAAGCCTTCCACGGAACATGCTGTGTCCAATGGTCAGTACAGAGTCAGCGCCCATCTGGTGGATCCTGAACAGGAGACACATGCACACACATGCCAGCTCCCACTATGTACGTCTGCCACCTGGCACGTGCAATGTAACCTCTCACCTGTGACGTGTGACTGCAAGCACACAGCCGTCTTGGCATGGGGCTGTCAATGTGGACACCTGTCAATGTTTCGGGAGGTGTGATCCGTACAGTGCTGTACATAGGGTGCAGTGCTGACACCTACTACTGTCTCATATCCCCTCGTGCCACAGGTCCCACTTGTTTTGGCCGCTCAGCCTGTGCCCACATCGTCGTCGTCGTGTGCCATACTCATCCAGCCTCGGAAGCAGTTCCATGCTCAGCAGACATTCATGTTGCCGTGGCGTTGCCGCTTGACGAATATGCAGTCAGTCCCCATCAGCACGCCCCGCAAGTCATTGGGGCCTAGATCCCCATGTGCATGCACATGGCAGTGGTTTGTATCACTAGCCATTGCCATTGTTGGGAGACCTGTGTAAGTGTATTGTGGCCGTGCCGTCCCAGCTTGACAGCTGGGCTGTGGCTCATGTGCTTGCTCAGTCATGTCAGTGATGTGTATGCGAAATTGCTATGTGTTGTGTTGCTTTGACATGTGTCCACTGCCATTTTCCCTAGGCGGAGACCGAACATTGACCGCCCATACCAATTGCTGGCGGACATGGACGATACAGAGGTCATTAGGAAGTTTCGGCTGGACAGGCCAACCCTGCATCGACTGTGTGCCATGTTGGAACCCCATCTCCGTCCCCGCAGGGTGTATCCGACAGCTGTCACCCCCACGGCTAAGGTGATGGCCGCCATGCATTTCTTCGCCACTGGGTCATTCCAGCACACAGTGGGCAGTGGAGGAGGGATGTCCCAGCCCATGTTCAGCAAGGTGCTGAGGGATGTACTGGCAGCCATGATGCTGTACCGAAACAGGTACATCCGCTTCCCCAGGGCTCGTGAATTGGCGGCAGTGAAGGGTGCATTCTATGCCCTTGGCAGAATCCCACACGTCGTTGGAGCCATTGACTGCACACATGTTGGCCTTGTTCCACCACAGGCCACTGAGCACCTGTACCGCAACAGGAAGCACACGCACTCCCTGAATGTGCAAGTGGTGTGCCTTGCGGACATGGTGATCACCCACGTGTGTGCAAAGTTCCCAGGCTCGGCCCATGACGCACACATAATGCGCAACAGCATCTTGCCACGACTGATGTCCAATCTGCAACAGGATCGTGGCTGTATTGTCGGTGAGTATGTGGAGTGGTGTAGCGTGCTGGTTGTGCGATGCTGTCCCCTGTCCAGTTGGAATAGCAACGGTTCTCTGTGTCCCTCACACCCAGGTGACTCTGCGTACCCGAATGGGGCATGGCTGCTCAGTCCATTGAGGAATCCTCGCACCCCAGCAGACGATCGCTACAATGAGGCACATGGGAGGACCAGACGTGTGGTCGAGCGTACCTTTGGCCTCCTCAAGTCCAGGTTCAGGTGCCTGGACCGCACCGGGGGTGCGCTGGCGTACTCCCCACAGAAGGTGTGCCAGATAGTGGTGGCGTGCTGCATGCTGCACAATCTGGCCATTCGGAAGCAGATCCCCCTCATCGTGGATGACGGAGATCAACCAGGGCCCCAGCCCGCAGACCAGGACAGCTCGAGTGAGGAGGACAGCGGAGAGGAGGAAGCTGGTAATGTGCGGCAGCAGCTCATCGCCCGCTACTTCACTTGACGGTGAGTGTCCATGTACGACGGCTGATGTGGCTGTATCTGTGCAGGTGTGTGTGTGCTGTGTCAGGGTGGCCGTTTGTTCACTGCGTGCTGTGTGTCAACGCTCCATGGCCAGGGTAGTATGCCACTGTTGGTGGCTGTGGCATTGTGCCCTATTGCTCTGTGCGATGTGTGTACATTGCTTGTAGTTGTTGACATGTACTGTGTGATGGGTGTGTGACACACTCATTGAATGTGCTCCTGTTCTGTCTCCCACCCCTAGGTCCCTACAGGTCCTCCAGTTCCATTGCCATGCCACGCATCAGGTGCCTTTCCGCCCAAGGTGGCCGTTGTATTCCGTACAAATAAAACACAGGGCACAAACAGCAGTTTGTGTAAGAGGTGCATTTATTTCAAACTGTGACATGTGATTGTGTGTAAGGTGATGACAAAAGTGGTGCGTGCAGTGACAATGAGCTGTCGGTCATGGCTGCGTGATGCTCAGGGTGTACCCACTGGTTCTATGTCCATGGTCCAACAGACACATGCCATCCAGATGGCTGTGTGGAGTGGGATCGTAGTCCAAGTCAATGCAGTGGGTGGTCAAGGAAGGCTGGCTGGCTGCCTCACTTGCGTCTGGAGCGTGCGAAGTCCTCCCGTGAGATCTGTTTCCACTTCGGACGGCCCCTTCCACGTTTGCGAGGGGGTGCCTGCTTGCGACCTGCTGGTGGTTGAGGTGTGCTCACTGGCTGTGGACGCAGGGGAACTGGACACAGCTGCACGACCCTGCGCCCCGGCAGGTGGTGGCGGTGGTGGAGCTGCTGTCCCTGGCTGTGACCTCACCACCCAGCTGGCCCATGAGGTCCACGAGTTGGCCCATACGGGCGTCCATGGACCTCAGCACCCCCAGCACCTCCCGCGTGTCTGAAGCAGACCTGGCCCATTGTCCTTGGGCCTCTTCATAGGCCCCAAGGACTCTGGCCATTTGAGGCAGGGCATGGCTCCCAGGGGAGACTTGCGTTTCCCTGACCCTGCTCCTCCTACCGGTACTGCTGCCACCGGCCTGCCCACTAGCCACATTGCTCACCACGGTCCTCGCTGTGGCTCCCAGGGTGGATCCAGTCGGCCGGGCCACCACCTGCGCTGGGGCTGGTGCCAGCGAAGACGTGGTGGTGGTGGCGGCGGTGGTGGTCGGTGCGGCGATGGTGGCGGTTGCGGCAGTGGTAGTGGCCGCAATGACCGTGGGTGTGGCCGCAATGACCGTGGGTGTGGCCGCAATGTCCGTGGGTGTGGCCGCAACGACAGTGGCAGCAGGGGGCTGGGAATGTTCAGCAGCCCTGGATGATGGGTTGGTGGGTAGGAGGGGTCCTGGGGAGCGGCTGGGCCCTGCCACACCAGATGGGCCTGCTTGGTGGTCCGTGTCCGAAGAGGAGGACAGATCCTCCACATCCGTGTGTCCTCGTTGGGGGCTTGTAGGCTGGCTGTGCTGGCTGCTGTCTCCATCCCCAGCATCCAGCAGTTCGTCACCTGTGGAGAGAATGAGATTTGTTATTGTGTTGCACCTGGCGAAGTATGTATTTGTCGTCTGACATTAACAGTTCGTGCAATCTCGTACATGGGTTTCCCGGAGGCGTGTGTGTGGCTGTACCATTTGTAGTTGTGTGTGCTTGGCAATGGGACTGTGTGCTGTGCACATGTGGCATGGGACGGATTGGCCATGCCGATGGGTGTGTTGCTGTGCCCCTACTTATTGTGACTCTGGTGTATGCGGGCTCCTGGCCCATCCTGGGTCTGGTTTGTACTTTGCTTTTGGTGTTCAAATGGGACGCTTAGGAACGCATATGGCAACATGGGGGCCATGCCCCAGATTCGCATTTGGGAGGGAATATGCTTTTGGGGTTCAAATGGAACGCTTAGGAACGCATATGGCAACATGGGGGCCATGCCCCAGATTCGCATTTGGGAGGGAATATGCTTTTGGGGTTCAAATGGAACGCTTAGGAACGCATATGGCAACATGGGGGCCATGCCCCAGATTCGCATTTGGGAGGGAATATGCTTTTGGGGTACATGCTGTTAGCCATGGGTGCCGAACGTGACATGTGTTGTGGCAGCATGACAGTGCATGGTCTGAGGTGTGTGCATGCCTGACATGGCCTGCATATTTGCTGTCTGTTGTGATTACTGGACATGGCATTGGACGCATCGTTATGAGTGAGTGATGGTTGTGTGCCAGCCAACGTATTGCATTTGTCCCATCTCCTTGGTGTGCGTGCTGCCCTGTGCCATGTGCATCACTGCAGTGCTCGGGGGTGTGGCCCATGTTGTGTGTTGTTGCTCACAGTGTGGCGTGCGCTTCATTGACTTCTGGCACATGGTTGGTCATGGGCATGTATCTTAGCGTGACTGCTGTATGTGTGGCAGCTGTGCGGATGACATGCCTTTCATGAGACTGGGGCTGACGGATGGGATGGATGGTATGTTGTATGTGCATGGTGTGTCTGTGTGTTTGATGGGTTCAGTGGTGTTCGTGTGCATTTATGTTGTTCCGCTCTGTTGCGTCTAGTGTTGTTTGTCTTACATAGGCGTAGTTGTGGGGTGTGTGGTTGACAGGCAGTAGGGGCTACATGGACAGGACTTCAATGGTGTTTCGGTTGTGTGTGATGGGTTGCACAGTGGCTGCCGTGTGGTACTATATTCAGTGTGGCTTGTGCATGCAGACGTGGCTCCTTGGGTGTTGCTGTGTCTGTGATGGGTCATGTGAGGTGTGAGTCTGTGGTTCATGTCCGTGTGCACATTGTTCACTTGTTCGTGACGGTGGGCGGTGCTGCGTGTTCGTCTGCTACGTGACATGTCCCATGTGTTGGTCGTGTTACGGTCCTCATGCCTCCAGTAATCCAGCCCTGTCCAGTTTCCCACCTGCAGGTTGTTCATGCGTGCACTGTACTGGATGCCACATGGTTCTAAGCGGGGGGTGCTCCATGTTGCAGGTCTGTGGGGGTGGGGGGGTGTTGTGGGTCGTGGTGGTGGCTGGACACCCACTGACACCGATTGTTGTGGACCGTGATGTCTACCTTTCGGCTGTCGGTGTGCACTGCGGTGGCTGTGGGGTGTGGGGGATGCTCCTCCTTGCTGTGCTGTGGGACTAGGGGCCTGGTGTGTGTTGTACTTGGGCTGTCCACCCTCCCACCCACTGCATTTTGTGTTCCTGCCACTTACCTGTTACTTGTCGGTTAGTGCAGCTATGGCGGACACATGGGTGTGGTGGGTGCTCGTTGTGGCGCTTCTGGCATACTCGGGGACCTGTTGGTGGTTACGTGGCTGGCTGAGTGTACACATGTCCCCACGTATCTTACAGTTGTTCTGTTTGGGCTGTGTGTGGTGGTGTCTGTTACATGTGTGTGTGATGTGTTGTGTATTGTGTGCTGGACATGGGGGTGTTTGTCCCTGCGAGCTGTGGCATGGTGGTAGTGCATGTGAGTACATAGCGGTGTGCTGGTATACATTAGTTTGTACTTACCAGGCTCCACTCCCCTGCTAATCCGGCGAGGATCTCCGGATGTATGATGACTCGCACCTTCTCCTCCCACGCTTTGAAGGTCTTAAAGAGCGCGGGATTCCCTCCGCCAGTGACGGCTGCCAGCTCTCTGTTCTTGCTCTCCTTCTTCTTGACCAGGCTCTTGACGTCATTCCACCGTTTGTTGATTTCAACTCTGTTCCTGGGCAGGGTCCCGACTGCATTGACCTGGTCTACGATCCGGTTCCACATTCTCTTTCTGGTGGCTAGTGGTGTGTGCTGGACCAGGTTCCCATAGATTTGTGGGTGCACCTTGATGATCTCGTCGACCATGACCGTCAGCTCAATGGGCGTGAACTTGGGCATTCTTTGTGGTGCCATGGTGTTTGTGGTGCTGGTGCGGTGTGTGTTGTGTAATGTGCAGGGGGTTTGTGGTGCCGGTGTTTGGTGGTGGTGGTGGTGGTGGTGGTTGTGATGTGTGCGTTTCTGTGGTGTGCTGCTGTCCTTGCTATGTTACTGTGTCCTCTCCTCTCCTCTCTAGTTTGCAATGTTGCAAGGGGTTGTGGTCTGTGGGAGTGCTGCTTTTGTACTTACCTATGTGGGTGTGTCCTCATGGTCTGTTGTTTTCAGGTGTGTTGTGTCTGGGGTTCTGGCCTTTGTAGTTTTTGTTTGTCCAGGGGGTGTTTTCGGGATGTGTACTGTGCTTGTGTATTTGTGCGTGCCTTGCTGTGTGGACTTGTTGGCCATGTTGTGTGCGATTGGTTTTGTCAGCGGATGGTTTCTGTGCAGGGACGTGGGCGCCATGGCTTCTGCCGTGTAGATTCTCATCGGCGTTGTTTGCGCTGGCGGGCGGTATATTTGTAGTTTTCCCGCGCTCATGGCGGTGCGATCGTAATCTCACGTGCGGTGTGTCGGCCGTGAGGGCGGGCGGTTTTGTGTTGTCGTGCGTGTTTCCGTCCGTGGCGGGCGGTTTGACTCCGACTCGGACGATGGCGGGCGGTATCTTGTGTGATTTTTCCGCCGATGGCGGTTTTCGGTTTGGGTAATCGTAATGGCGTGGTCTGTGTTCAGACGGTGTGTGCGGGCGGATTTTTGCCGCTTCTATGCCTGGCGGATTTTTTTACGCCGGGTATCGTAATGGGCCCCTAAGTTAGGTTTGTTAGGATGGTATTTGTTCGTTTTTGGTGTAGTTAGGTGTTGTTTTCGTAGTTTAGTGTTTTATGTGTTTGACGTAGTTTTGGACAGAAGTAGAGTAGTAGATGCAGTGTTAGTTATGTGTTGTTTAATTATGTTATCTTGTATTTAATGTTAATATTAATGTATGTGGGTTTGTATATTTTATTGTGAGTGGGTGTTCTCTTTTTTTTCTTTACAGGTTTTCCGTTTTATGAACGGATGGTAGAGACGACGCGTTTAATTTTTTTAAAAAAGGAAAATTTATTTTGTTTTTTTAAAACAAGTTACTTTTCATTTCCTTTTATTTTTTGGGTTTGTTGGAGGGTTTTTTTTTTTTTAAACCTACTTTTCGGGTTTTTGAGGGGTGCGTTATTGAGAGGATTGCATGGTTGGAGCCTTTTTTAACAGTTCTATTTTTGCTGCTTTTTTAAAAAGTAATTTTCGGGTTTTTGAAGGTTTTGTTTTTGAGAGGATTGTGTCGTTGGAGCCTTTTTTCTACAGTTGGATTTTTGCATTTTTTTGGTGGGATTTATTTTTGTATGGATTTGTCTTTCGATTTATCTACTATAGGTTTATTGGTTTTCCAGGATCGTCTACTGCTACATAATTGTAAGTTATTTTTTATTATAATGGGTGGGAAATGTTTTTTGTTACATTAGTTTGTTTGTTTCTTTTTTATTTTGATAATTATAATATGTAATATTTTTTTGTGTTTGTTTTCGAATTTTAAATGACATAATTATAATTATTACTTTAAAAAAGAATAGTGTTATGTTGTTTAAATGTTTTGTCATTTTAAAATGTTTATGATGTTTAGCACTGTTTTTTATTTAAAGTATAGATTTAGCTATCATGTCTAGGTATTCTAGCCCTTTGGTGTTTGGAAATAGTTGAGTTTTGTGTTGTAGGTATTCATACATTGTTTTAGTTTTTTTACTGAGTTTAGGGACGATTTTAGTTAGGGATTGCTCTAGTCTTAGCTCTTGATAGCTCAGTTCTTTTTTGATAGCTTCTATAAGTTTATGTAGGGCTGGTTGTCCTCTTCCTATTGTGGCTTGGAAGGCATTATGCCATCCTTCCACTGCGTTGTTGGTTTTAGCTTTTTGAACTAGATTGCTATTGTAGACGTTCCACCAGGGGATTTGGAACTTGGGTTGTCTACGGTGCCCTGACCTATGTAGCCTTCCCACCCAAGTGTCTTCAAAGTAGTCTAGGAAGGGAGTTAGTTTAGTTTTGTTTGCTTGATATAAAGGGCTTTCAAGAAGTATGTTATAATGGTTGGCTACTTCAGTTGTTGGTACATAGGCCAGGGCTATTCATTTTTTAATTTGGTAGGCAAAGTTGCTATTGGTGGCATAATCTATACGGAGGGGCCGAATTCCGATTCGGGCCGGAAATCTCTCCGACCGAGCCGGACCCGGAGAGATTTCAGACCGAATCGGACCCGTGCAGCCCGACCGAACGAGTACGATGCGTCCGTATGCTATCGTACTCGAGTCGGTCGGACTCCCATTGAAGTCAATGGGACCCGGTCGTACAACGCGTACGCGGGCTCCCATTGCCTCAATGGGTGCGAGGCGAACAAGGGCGCCCCCTACAGCGGGTACGCGGCGAAGCGACTCGCGCCGTACACGCACAGGTAGGGGGGACCCATGGGTCCCACCTGTGTGCGACTCGCGCGGCTACGCGTACAGGGGGGTCCGACACGGACCCCCGAAGTACGGCTCCGACTGCTCTTTCGAGCCGGACGGCGCGTGTCGGTCGGACTGCTCACGGCGCGCATCGTACTTACACGGCCGGGGAACGTCTCCATTGAGCGGTGCGAGTCGTGTCCGAGCGAGTCGGTTGGTGCGGTTCGACCCGGGAACGAGTCGGTCGGAGCGGTTGGGATGCCCGAACGAGTCGGTCAGCGATTTCGCATCCTACTCGCTCATCCGGACGCACGTACGAATCGGTCGGGAAATAGGGCTACGAATCGGATCCGGTTATACCGAATCCGATTCGGAGCCCTACCGGCCGAGATCGGAATCGGCCCCTTAAAGTAGATCTTTGTAGGTGTCTCCAGATACTTTGGTTAATGTGGTAATAGCAACCTTGTATTGCAGTGTGTGGGTATATTTTTAAAATTGATTGAATCATTGCTTGTTCAAAGTCAACAATAATTTTTTGTGGAAAGTAGTTCTCGGTGTATTGTTTTATTATTGTTAGGAGCTCTATGTGGGTGGTGTTTTGTTTATTAGGGAATAGTGCGTATATGAAGGGGATGTTAGTGTCTTCATATTCGCCATGGATGGTATACAGCTGCTAAAAAGTCTTGGGGCAAACTTTGAATATGCCATCCATCATCCACGTTTCCCAGTTTTTTAGTTTTTGTAAATCGTTGTTGGTGGCAAAGATGATAATTCTTTTTTAATGATTTTTATTGTCATGAAGAAGGAATTTTTTATCTTTGTGGTTGATGGTGCATTCTGGTAACATTTCTATTTCTGCAAACGTTTGGGGGGTGAGTGGTGTTTGAGATGTAGCTCTTTTAGTTCTGGCTATTAATCTTTTCAGAGTGGGGATAGATGGTAGTTGTCCTGTGACATGTTCAGGTACCCTAGTTAACACGTTTTTGAGTACTTGGGTAATGGTCTTTTGGGAGCTGGTACTTGCTTCTCTTATTGTTTCTAGGGCATCTCTGACTTCGATTTCAGTCACATTGGGGGGATGGTTGTGTTCTCTGACATCAACGACATTAGTTTCTACTCTAGTGGCTCTCCCGTAGCAAGAATTGGAGTAATATTTACTGCATTTCCAATGTGTTTTGTTTCCAGTTATTTTTTCTTGCGTATAGGTTTAGCCCATGTAGCACAGAAGTAGTTTTCCCTTTTGTGAAGTTATGAATTTTGCTCCTTCTGCCATTTTTTTGTGTATCTGTGAATGTATGTATATATATATTTGTTAATTATACGATTTTGAATAGTAAACATGTTTCTATTATTATTATATTTGAAAGTATACTTACATTTGTCTTACTTTAATTTTCTTGAAGTATATTTTATTGATGGTTGATGTTTATTCACTGGCTTTTTTTCTGTTGGTTGAAAAGCAAAATGTTATTTTTATTAAAATGTTATATTTAATTATGTTATTTTGTTTATTTAGGGGCCCATTACGATACCCGGCGTAAATAAATCCGCCAGGCATGGAAGCGGCAAAAATCCGCCCACACACACCGCCTGAACACCGACCACGCCATTACGATTACACAAACCGAATACCGCCATCGGCGGAAAAAGCACACAAAATACCGCCCGCCAACGTCCGAGTCGGAGTCAAACCGCCCGCCACGGACGGAAACACGCACGACAACACAAAACCGCCCGCCCTCACGGCCGACACACCGCACGTGAAATTACGATCGCACCGACATGAGCGCGGAAAAACCACAAATATACCGCCCGCCAGCTCAAACAACGCCAATGAGAATCGACACGGCAGAAGCCATGGCGCCAACGTACCTGCACAGAAACCATCCGCACACAAAACCAATAGCACACAACATGGCCAACAAGTCCACACAGCAAGGCACGCACAAATACACAAGCACAGTACACATCCCGAAAACACCCCCCCGGACAAACAAAAAATACAAAGGCCAGAACCCCAGACACAACACACCTGAAAACAACAGACCATGAGGACACACCCCCATAGGTGAGTACAAAAGCAGCACTCCCACAGACCACAACCCCTTGCTACATTGCAAACCAGAGAGGAGAGGAGAGGACACAGTGACACAGCAAGGACAGCAGCACACCACAGAAACGCACACATCACAACCACCACCACCACCACCACCACACACCACCACCACCAAACACCACCACCACCACCACCACCACCACCACCAAACACCGGCACCACAAACCCCCTGCACATTACACAACACACACCGCACCAGCACCACAAACATCATGGCACCACAAAGAATGCCCAAGTTCACGCCCATGGAGCTGACGGTCATGGTCGACGAGATCATCAAGGTGTACCCACAAATCTATGGGAACATGGTCCAGCACACACCACTAGCCACCAGAAACAGAATGTGGAACCGGATCGTAGACCAGGTCAATGCAGTCGGGACCCTGCCCAGGAACAGAGTCGAGATCAACAAACGTTGGAATGACGTAAAGAGCCTGGTCAAGAAGAAGGAGGGCAAAAACAGAGAGCTGGCTGCCGTCACTGGCGGAGGGAATCCCGCGCTCTTTAAGACCTTCAAAGCGTGGGAGGAGAAGGTGCGAGTCGTAATCCATCCGGAGATCCTCGCCGGATTAGCAGGGGGAGTGGAGGCTGGTAAGTACAAACTAATGTATACCAGCACACCGCTATGTACTCACATGCACTACCACCATGCCACAGCTCCCAGGGACAAACACCCCCATGTCCAGCACACAATACACAACACATCACACACACATGCAACAGACACTACCACACACAGCCCAAACCGAACAACTGTAAGATGCGTGGGGACATGTGTACACTAAGCCAGCCACGTAACCACCAACAGGTCCACAAATATGCCAGAAGCGCCACAACGAGCACCCACCACACCCATGTGTCCGCCACAGCTGCACTAACCGACAAGTAACAGGTAAGTGGCAGGAACACAAAGTGCAGTGGGTGGGAGGGTGGACAGCCCAAGTACAACACACACCAGGCCCCAGTCCCACAGCACAGCAAGGAGGAGCATCCCCCACACCCCACAGCCACGTGTCAGCCACCGCAGTGCACAACGACAGCCGAAAGGCAGACATCACGGTCCACAGCAATCGGTGTCAGTGGGTGTCCAGCCACCCCCACGACCCACAACACCCCCCACCCCCACAGACCTGCAACATGGAGCACCCCCGCTCAGAGCCATGTGGCATCCAGTACAGTGCACGCACGAACAACTTGCAGGTGGGAAACTGGACAGGGCTGGATTACTGGAGGCATGAGGACCATAACACGACCAACACATGGGACATGTCACGTAGCAGACGAACACGCAGCACCGCCCACCGTCACGAACAAGTGAACAATGTGCACACGGACATGAACAACAGACTCACACCCCACATGACCCATCACAGATATAGCAACACCCAAGGAGCCACGTCTGCATGCACAAGCCACACTGAATATAGTACCACACGGCAGCCACTGTGCAACTCATCACACACAACAGAAACACCATTGAAGTCCTGTCCATGTAGCCCCTACTGCCTGTCAACCACACACCCCACAACTACGCCTATGTAAGACAAACAACATTAGACGCAACAGAGCGGAACAACATAAATGCACACGAACACCACTGAACCCATCAAACACACAGACACACCATGCACAAACAACATACCATCCATCCCATCCGTCAGCCCCAGTCTCATGAAAGGCATGTCATCCGCACAGCTGCCACACATACAGCAGTCACGCTAAGATACATGCCCATGACCAACCATGTGCCAGAAGTCAATGAAGTGCACGACACACTGTGAGCAACAACACACAACATGGGCCACACCCCCCGAGCACTGCAGTGATGCACATGGCACAGGGCAGCACGCACACCAAGGAGATGGGACAACTGCAATACGTTGGCTGGCACACAACCATCACTCACTCATAACGATGCGTCCAATGCCATGTCCAGTAATCACAACAGACAGCAAATATGCAGGCCATGTCAAGCATGCACACACCTCAAACCATGCACTGTCATGCTGCCACAACACATGTCACGTTCGGCACCCATGGCTCACAGCATGTACCCCAAAAGCATATCCACTCCCAAATGCGAATCTGGGGCATAGCCCCCATGTTGCCATATGCGTTCCTAAGCGTTCCATTTGAACCCCAAAAGCATATCCCCTCCCAAATGCGAATCTGGGGCATGGCCCCCATGTTGCCATATGCGTTCCTAAGCGTTCCATTTGAACCCCAAAAGCATATCCCCTCCCAAATGCGAATCTGGGACATAGCCCCCATGTTGCCATATGCGTTCCTAAGCGTTCCATTTGAACCCCAAAAGCATATCCCCTCCCAAATGCGAATCTGGGGCATGGCCCCCATGTTGCCATATGCGTTCCTAAGCGTTCCATTTGAACCCCAAAAGCATATCCCCTCCCAAATGCGAATCTGGGGCATAGCCCCCATGTTGCCATATGCGTTCCTAAGCGTTCCATTTGAACCCCAAAAGCATATCCCCTCCCAAATGCGAATCTGGGGCATGGCCCCCATGTTGCCATATGCGTTCCTAAGCGTTCCATTTGAACCCCAAAAGCAAAGTACAAACCAGACCCAGGATGGGCCAGGAGCCCGCATACACCAGAGTCACAATAAGTAGGGGCACAGCAACACACCCATCGGCATGGCCAATCCGTCCCATGCCACATGTGCACAGCACACAGTCCCATTGCCAAGCACACACAACTACAGATGCTACAGCCACACACACGCCTCCGGGAAACCCATGTACGAGATTGCACGAACTGTCAATGTCAGATGACAAATACATACTTCGCCAGGTGCAACACAATAACAAATCTCATTCTCTCCACAGGTGACGAACTGCTGGATGCTGGGGATGGAGCCAGCAGCCAGCACAGCCAGCCTACAAGCCCCCAACGAGGACACACGGATCTGGAGGATCTGTCCTCCTCTTCGGACACGGACAACCAAGCAGGCCCATCTGGTGTGGCAGGGCCCAGCCGCTCCCCAGGACCCCTCCTACCCACCAACCCATCATCCAGGGCTGCTGAACATTCCCAGCCCCCTGCTGCCACTGTCGTTGCGGCCCCACCCACGGTCATTGTGGCCACTACCACTGCCGCAACCGCCACCATCGCCGCACCGACCACCACCGCCGCCACCACCGCCACGTCTTCGCTGGCACCAGCCCCAGCGCAGGTGGTGGCCCGGACGACTGGATCCACCCTGGGAGCCACAGCGAGGACCGTGGTGAGCAATGTGGCTAGTGGGCAGGCCGGTGGCAGCAGGACTGGTAGGAGGAGCAGGGTCAGGGAAACGCCAGCCTCCCCTGGGAGCCATGCCCTGCCTCACATGGCCAGAGTCCTTGGGGCCTATGAAGAGGCCCAAGGACAATGGGTCCGGTCTGCTTCAGACACGCGTGAGGTGCTGGGGGTGCTGAGGTCCATGGACGCCCGTATGGGCCAAATCGTGGACCTCATGGGACAGCTGGTGGTGGCGGTGAGGTCACAGCCAGGGACAGCAGCTCCCCCTCCGCCACCACCTGCCGGGGCGCAGGGTGGAGCAGCAGTGTCCAGTTCCCCTGCGTCCACAGCCAGTGATCACACCTCAACCACCAGCATGTCGCAAGCAGGCACCCCCCTCGCAAACGTGGAAGGGGCCGTCCGAAGAGGAAACAGATCTCCCGGGAGGACTTCGCACGCTCCAGACGCAAGTGAGGCAGCCAGCCAGCCTTCCGCCAGCCTTCCTTGACCAGCCACTGCATTGACTTGGACTACGATCCCACTCCACACAGCCATCTGGATGGCATGTGTGTGTTGGACTATGGACATAGAACCAGTGGGTACACCCTGATCATCACGCAGCCATGACCGACAGCTCATTGTCACTGCACGCACCACTTTTGTCATCACCTTACACACAATCACATGTCACAGTTTGTAATAAATGCACCTTTTTCACTAACTGCTGTTTGTGCCCTGTGTCTTATTTGTACGGAATACAACGGCCACCTTGGGCGGAAAGGCACCTGATGCGTGGCATGGCATTTGAATCCGGAGGGCCTGTAGGGACCTAGGGGTGGGAGACAGAACAGGAGCACATTCAAATAGTGTGTCACACACCCATCACACAGTACATGTCAACAACTACAAGCAATGTACACACATCGCACAGAGCAATAGGGCACAATGCCACAGCCACCAACAGTGGCATACTACCCTGGCCATGGAGCGTTGACACACAGCACGCAGTGAACAAACGGCCACCCTGACACAGCACACACACACCTGCACAGATACAGCCACATCAGCCGTCGTACATGGACACTCACAGTCAAGTGAAGTAGCGGGCGATGAGCTGCTGCCGCACATTACCAGCTTCCTCCTCTCCGCTGTCCTCCTCACTCGAGCTGTCCTGGTCTGCGGGCTGGGGCCCTGGTTGATCTCCGTCATCCACGATGAGGGGGATCTGCTTCCGAATGGCCAGATTGTGCAGCATGCAGCACGCCACCACTATCTGGCACACCTTCTGTGGGGAGTACGCCAGCGCACCCCCGGTGCGGTCCAGGCACCTGAACCTGGACTTGAGGAGGCCAAAGGTACGCTCGACCACACGTCTGGTCCTCCCATGTGCCTCATTGTAGCGATCGTCTGCTGGGGTGCGAGGATTCCTCAATGGACTGAGCAGCCATGCCCCATTCGGATACGCAGAGTCACCTGGGTGTGAGGGACACAGAGAACCGTTGCTAATCCAACTGGACAGGGGACAGCATCGCACAGCCAGCACGCTACACCACTCCACATACTCACCGACAATACAGGCACGATCCTGTTGCATATTGGACATCAGTCGTGGCAAGATGCTGTTGCGCATTATGTGTGCGTCATGGGCCGAGCCTGGGAACTTTGCACACACGTGGGTGATCACCATGTCCGCAAGGCACACCACTTGCACATTCAGGGAGTGCGTGTGCTTCCTGTTGCGGTACAGGTGCTCAGTGGCCTGTGGTGGAACAAGGCCGACATGTGTGCAGTCAATGGCTCCAACGACGTGTGGGATTCTGCCAAGGGCATAGAATGCACCCTTCACTGCCGCCAATTCACGAGCCCCGGGGAAGCAGATGTACCTGTTCCGGTACAGCATCATGGCTGCCAGTACATCCCTCAGCACCTTGCTGAACATGGGCTGGGACATCCCTCCTCCAATGCCCACTGTGTGCTGGAATGACCCAGTGGCGAAGAAATGCATGGCGGCCATCACCTTAGCCGTGGGGGTGACAGCAGTCGGATACACCCTGCGGGGACGGAGATGGGGTTCTAACATGGCACACAGTCGATGCAGGGTTGGCCTGTCCAGCCGAAACTTCCTAATAACCTCTGTATCGTCCATGTCCGCCAGCAATTGGTATGGGCGGTCAATGTTCGGTCTCCGCCTAGGGACAATGGCAGAGGACACATGTCAATGCAACACGACACATAGCAATTTCGCATACACATCACTGACATGACTGAGCAAGCACATGAGCCACAGCCCAGCTGTCAAGCTGGGACGGCACGGCCACAATACACTTACACAGGTCTCCCAACAATGGCAATGGCTAGTGATACAAACCACTGCCATGTGCATGCACATGGGGATCTAGGCCCCAATGACTTGCGGGGCGTGCTGATGGGGACTGACTGCATATCCGTCAAGCGGCAACGCCACGGCAACATGAATGTCTGCTGAGCATGGAACTGCTTCCGCGGCTGGATGAGTATGGCACACGACGACGACGATGTGGGCACAGGCTGAGCGGCCAAAACAAGTGGGACCTGTGGCACGAGGGGATATGAGACAGTAGTAGGTGTCAGCACTGCACCCTATGTACAGCACTGTACGGATCACACCTCCCGAAACATTGACTGGTGTCCACATTGACAGCCCCATGCCAAGACGGCTGTGTGCTTGCAGTCACACGTCACAGGTGAGAGGTTACATTGCACGTGCCAGGTGGCAGTCGTACATAGTGGGAGCTGGCATGTGTGTGCATGTGTCTCCTGTTCAGGATCCACCAGATGGGCGCTGACTCTGTACTGACCATTGGACACAGCATGTTCCGTGGAAGGCTTGTGTGTGTGGGATGGTGGCACTGGATGTGCCTCCGTTGGGTGGGGGGCCATGCACAGGGCGGGTACGTCGATGATTGCGCATTGTTGGTCACGGTGGGTGCACCCACTAAGATGTGTTGCCCTGTGTTCAATTCCTATGTCCGCATGATGATGGACTGTAGATGTGGGCAGACTACACATTGGTCGATGTGCTGTCTATATGCATGTGCCTTCACACCAGGCACAGCTGCCCCTGCACATGTGACCCCTGCTGGACTCGCTGCTGGGTCTGTGGAGCTGATGCACCTTCTGCGCGTGGGGCGGACAGCTCTCCTCACTTCCCTCATTGCGCATGTCATGACTTTGCCGCAGGTGACATGGATCATGGACGGCCCACATGTACGCGTGGGTAGGCTACACATGATTGTACACTGGTCGCCACCCCCAGTCAGTGTTTCGAATGTGAAGGTTGTCGTGCTGGTGGTATGTTCGATGTGGCGGATGGGCGGGCCTAGGTGCGGGCTTACATTCCGGACATGGGGGGTAGTTGGATTGGCGACTAGTTGCAGTACACACGGGACACGTCTCTTCCTTTCCACATCTGGGTCATCCCTTGTACTTACTGACAGTGATACAGTCATCTTCGCCCCAGCCCTCATGTCCTCCCCTCGCTCCCCCAATATGCATGCTCACCTGCGAGGCTAGCGCCTGCACAGGCAGCCCCAAGCTCGCACCAGAGAGGGCAAGGAGTGTATGTGTGGGTCCAGTTGCACGAGTGGGCTGTCTCAGGGTATGATGTGTGGCGGGACGCCGTCCACCTGCGTGGTGCCCCAAATGGACACCCGGCCTGCATGGACTATGCATCACAGTCTTCGCCTTCCGGATCCGCCACCTGCGACACCCAGTGGCTGTGGCTGCCCTTGCGGCCAGGCCGCGTCCGTCTGTGGCTGATGGCCCACACATTCACTCTTTGGCCTCTCTGGGGAGGGCTCGGGGGTGGTGGCGCACGCGCTTGCACTTAGTCGCAATGGCATGTGGCGTGGTTGGTATGATGGGCAATGGATGGGATGGTGCGAGCCACCTCCCGTGACGTCAGTGCTGCTCGTGCTGTGGTGCGTCCCCCTACACTTCCATCTGACTTGTGCCATGCTAGACGTTGAGGTTCTATTGCCTGCGTGATATGACCAGGAGGAGCGCGAGGAGACCTCTCACACACCATGCTCCACTGCCATCCCGTGCCCTGTATCGCCTGTGCGGATTGACTATGTTGGGGTTACACCTGGTCGACTGGGGCTGTGTGTGCCTTGTCAAGGGGCATGGCGGGCGCACAACAGGATCCAGCTTGTCCACAGAGGGTGGGCTGAGGTGCGCCTGGTACCGCTTTGTACGTGTGCCCGGCTGCTGTGCACACACGTGTTCACTCCCCCGACAGGTGTCCTCTCACAATGCCCAGGGAAGCGGTGGTGTACTGTTCATGACCCCTCCCAACACGTCGTGCTCCAACTTGGCATGTGCGCATCTACCCGTCGCACCCACCCACCTGAGCACTGCGTCCATACGACTTCACACGACACATGTGTGTCTTCCACAGTAGTGCTACTCATTTGCGTTGACATCCAATACCAGTGGACTACATGGTCATGTCACGACTGCCGTGTACTTCACATACTCTCATCCTCTCTCATTCGTACTTGTGAAATGAGTCAGCGGAGACAGTTTTGGTTTCAAACATTATATTGAGTCTTCTGTCCTCTGTGATGCAGTATAGTGGACACTACTGGCAGCGGAATACATGTTGAGGATATACTGAGCATGATTGCAAATGGGATAGGGTGTGGGGTTACATGTGATTGGCTGTTGCATGTGGGATGTGGGCTTCAGAGTGACATCTGCTTGGCCAAGGCTGTGCTAATGTACATTTACGTATAGCTGCGGAGCTGCGGACTTTGACACAGACGGTATACATGTAGCCTACCAGACCGCTTGGCATCATGGGCACAGTCCATCTCAGTTCCATGTGACAGGTTTGCTGCGGTTGTTCCTCATGCACGCGTGCATGTGAGATGACATCAGGGCATGTGCTTGCGTGCATGCAGCGGCGTGCCACTTGTTGTTGCACTGTGGTGGTTACTGGACATGTCACAGTCACTGGGGTCGTGTTGTTGTTGTATGCACTTGTCGTCCATGCAAAGGTCCTGGTATGGGATTCCCGGGGCGGGGGTGGGAGGGGTGCAGCACCCACAGACTCCAGGCGACCTATTCATGTCCACTGAGCGGTGTGTGTGTCCATGGGCGCTGGATCCATGTCGTGTCCTGGTTGTTCGTGCAGTTCCGTCCATGTGGGTGCGATACACAGAGCCCATGCCACTGCCTCCCACGATGCATGCGGTGTTCCTGGATGTGATGGGGAACAGTGTGCATGTCCCGGTCATATCCGATGTCATGGCGATGTCGATGATGGTGTGGTTACAGTTGCCGGTCGTTTGGTATGGCTGTTGTGGTGGTGACTGGCCAGTCCGTGCGGAAGCTAAGCATGGGTGCGGGGTTGGACATAATAGGTCACTCGGGGAACCTGCGTTGTGGTCCGACGTATTTACAGGTTGTCAGGTATGCGATGCCGTCCAGCAGGGCTTCCATGTCATTGGTGGTGTACATGTTTGCCAGCCAATGAAGCGGATGGTGGCTGTCAAGGTGTTGTTCGTAAGTTGTCCCTTGGAGGACCATGATGGGGCATGCTGGGTGACATTCGATGTAGCTGTTATCGATGATCCGTCGTGTGGAGGCACAGTGGTCCCATTTCAGTGCGGGTGCGATGTTGGCCACATACGCCATGCCCCCATAGGCAGAGCAGGCCCTGTCGTGTGCGTCCAGAGGGAGGAGTAGTGGTAGCAGGTCCGCCTTCAGACATGCCGGGTTGGAGAGGCATATCTCGACGGGATGCTGGTAGGGACACCTCCGACAGTAGAAGACGGGCATGACGCAGCTGAACAATGTGATGCGGTAAGTCAGTCGGTAACTTACGTTCAGCAGGGACAGGAGATCGCATCCCATTGTACAGCTTGAGCTGTTCGGCGTAGTTGGGTAGGTGTGTTGCGGTTGCCATTTCGCAGCGGTTCGTTGAGGTGGCGTGCTCCGGCTGTGTGTGCAGTCTGCAATGTGCACGCTCCGGGGTTGCTGTGAGCTCTGTGTAGTCGTAGGGAGACATGACTTGTGTTCTGTTGGCTTGTTTGGAGGACACGGGCCCTCTTCCCACATGCTTCTCAGACAGTTCAAGGTCAGTGCTGTGTGACTCCTTCCAATTAACTTGCATGTGGCCGACATGGGGGAGTGTTTTCTTCTTTCTTCCCCGTCCGTTGTGTGCTTCTGTGATATGCGCTATCTGCCCTGTGGTCGGTCTCCTCGGCATGCCTGTGTTGGTCTATTCTTGGACAATGGCTGTATTCACCGGCTTCTGTCGTAGGGCTGTGGTTTCGGAGTTGGAATGGAAGGTCATTCAGTGCTGTCTGCTCTCCCTTGTGTGGGCGGCAGGCTGCCTTTCCGCTCTGCGTTGGGCCTTGTGTGTGAATGTTATTCTTGGGCCACCTGTTGTCGGTCCCCGGGCTCTTTGGTGTTCCGTTTTATATGTCTTGTTCATATGTGCAGGGTGGTATGGGTGTTTCTGTGTGGTACTGGCGTTCCTCTTCCCGAAGGGGCCCTGCTTCTCCTAGTTGGTGTTGCCGCCGCTGTGTGCTACGCCATGTTTGTTACACTGGGGTGTGTCCTGCTGTTGCGTGTCTTCACTGACATGTGTGCGTCGGTTGTGTGGCGTTGGGTGTTGTCCGTGAATTGGGCGTTGAGGACATGTCTGTGGCCAGCCTGTCACGTGTCATGTGCGTTCGGGGTGGGGCTGATGTGTGTGCTGCTTGGTTGTGTCCCTGTGTCTGTGTGCGACGCATGCATGGCGCTGCGGTTGGCCTCTGCGTTGTGCGCATGTGTGGCGGCGTCATCGGCGCTTTGGGGCCGTGACGGGGTGGTTGGTTACTAGTCCCAGGTGGTGTGTACACATGTGTTCTGCGATGTTACGATTTGGCCTGTGTGTCATATGTGGATGCGATGGTGGATGTGTAGTGTACACGCGCTGGTGGGGGGTTGTCCGCTTTTTCCGCCCTTGCACTGTGTGCGCTGTTTGCGTGCACTTGTTGTGTGTGTGCCTACCTGCGTCTCCGCGGTGCGTTGCGTCCTTGGTGGTGCATCAGCAGAAGCATGGGGAGTGCCTGCAGTGCTGGATTCATGCTCGGGGAGCCGCTTCTTCGTTGTCCGTGCTCGGCATCCGTGTTACCGCTTCGGTTTGTCGTACGGTATCTCTTGGCCGTGGGAGCCGTTTGTTTGCGGCATCGTAATTTATGCGCCGGGCGGGACGTGTTTCGTCGGACGGTGTGTGTCAGTTGGGCTGCGCCGCTACATGTACGGGCTCACTTTGATGGCGGACGGTGTTGCTGGCTTGCCGGCGGTGTTTGGCCTACTTTTCGCATCGTAATTGGGCGGGCGTGTGGACTGCTGCGTGCCGGCGGTAACTGGTGGTTTTTGCATCCGCCAGCACGGCGGTGGTGCTTCCGCCCGCCATCGTAATGTGCCCCTTAGTTTCTAATTTTATTTAGTTGAGAAAAAAATACTATTTCGAAGTTTTTCTGTTGATGTTATTGTATTTTGTAGTTTGTAGAAGCTGTGAAGAGAAAAATATTTGTTAGTTATATTTGGTTTTTAATTTTTTTATCTTTTTTTATTAGTTTGTTGTATTTGTTGGTTAATTTATATACTTACTTTGTTTTATATTTTTTTTAATGGTGCTTTTGTCTTTTTTTCGAACTTAGGGGGTCATTATGATAGCTGGCGGATCGCCACCGCCCGTATGGCGGTGACGATCCGCCAGCTATTTCCCACCGTCCGCAGTCCATTTCCCCCCCGCCATATTACGATGGCCGGGGGGATTTCCGCCGGTCTGACAGGAGACTGGGCGGAAAAGTGCTCTAATATGGTGGTGTTGTCTGCAAGACACCGCCATCCATATTAGCATGCAGGCGGAGATGTGCCTTCCCATGGTGGCGTTGCCGCCATGGAAAGGCATGTGGTCTTTGCCTTTGGGGGCCCATAGCAGGCCCCCAGAAAGTTGGGGGGGTGGGGGGTGCACATGGGGGGTACCATAACTGCATTGGCATGGACAAAGTGGCAGGCACCGCGCGGTGCCTGTCACCTTGTGCATGCCAATGCACGACGTATATTCCCAGCATTGTGGCTGGCGGTGCTGTGAGCACCGCCCACCACAATGCTGGGAATAGGGCTTGCCACCGCCACGGTGGCAGTGGCATCCTAATTTCACGTGCGGGACCGCCGCACCCCTTGCGGACGGTCCCGCATTCCGTTGCGGTGGCAGGCGGACTTTGTCCACCCGCCATTGTAATGATGCCCACAGGGCACCGCAATGGAATGCGGGACCGTCCACAAGGGGTGCGGCGGTCCTGCACGTGAAATTAGGATGCCACCACCACCGTGGCAGTGGCAAGCCCTATTCCCAGCATTGTGGCGGGCGGTGCTCACAGCACCGCCCGCCACCATGCTGGGAATATACGTCGTGCATTGGCATGCACAAGGTGACAGGCAGCTCGCGGTGCCTGGCACTTTGTCCATGCCAATGACCCATGTGCACCCCCCCCAACTTTCTGGGGGCCCGCTACGGGCCCCCAAAGGCAAAGACCACATGTCTTTCCATGGCGGCAACGCCACCATGGGAAGGCACATCTCCGCCTGCATGCTAATATGGATGGCGGTGTCTTGCAGACACCGCCACCATATTAGAGCCCTTTTCCGCCCGGTCTCCTGTCAGACCGGCGGAAAACCGGCGGATGGTCTTTCCGTCCGCCGGGCTCCCCCCGCCATCGTAATATGGTGGGGGGGAAATGGACTGCGGGTGGTGGGAAATAGCTGGCGGATCGCCACCGCCATACGGGCGGTGGCGATCCGCCAGCTATCATAATGACCCCCTTAATCCTTGATTTGACTTTTTTAGGAGGAGTTTTGGTAAAGTGTAATCTGTGAAATGTGAAATAAAAGGTTATTGTTTTAGTATATTTGTTTATTTCGCTTTTTTAGCCTCTTTATTTATTTAATTGAAGTAAAATAAAATACTTACTAATTGTAGTTGATGAAGTTTATTTAGTTGATGTTGTATGTTAAAGTTTGTAGAAGCTGTGAAGAGAAAAGTACTTGTTAGTAATATTTGGTTTTTTATTTAATTTACCGTTTTTTAATAGGTAGCTCTATTTGTTGGTTAATTTATATACTTACTTAGGGGTCCATTACAATAACCGGCGTTAAAAATCCGCCATCTACGATAGCATGAGAAAACCGCCCGCCTGCACCATGGGAATACCGACCGAGCAATTATGAAGTCGCGAAGCAACCTCCGCCCGCGGCGGTAAAAACACACAAAATTCCGCCCGTCCATGTCCAAGTAGAAGATTAACCGTCCGCCACGGACGCAATCCCGCCCGAAAAGCCAAATCCACCCGCTCTGACGACCGAGACAACGACCGTGAAATTATGATCTCCCCGACATGAGCGCGGAAAATCCACATATTCCCCGCCCGCCACGGTTAACAACAGCGATGAATAACTGACACGGCGGAAGGCCTGGCGGCCACGTCCGTGCACGTAAAATCATTTGCGGAACAAAGAAATACACACAACATGGCCAACAAGTCCACACAGCAAACTACGCCAAAATACCCAAACACAGAACACATCCCAAAGACACATGCCCCCTGCCAAAACTAAAAAACTACAAATCCCAGGACAACAGACACAACACGCCTGAAAACGACAGACCATCATGACACACCCACATAGGTCAGTACAAAAGCAGCCTCTTCACAGACCACAATCCCTTGCACTACAACAAAGCGAAGACGCCATCAGACAACCCAGAGAGACACAAAGGAAAGCAGCACACCACACGCACGCACACATCACACTCATCACCACCACTACCACCACCATCACCACTGAAACAACGGCACCACGAACCCCCTGCACATCACACACCACACACCACACAACCACCACACCAGCCCCACAAATAGCAAACCACACACCATGGCAACACAAAGAATGCCAAAGTACACTGCCACTGAGTTGACGGTCATGGTCGATGAGATCATCAAGGTGCACCCACAAATCTATGGGAACCAGGTCCAACAGACACCAGTAGCCACCAGAAACAGAATGTGGAGCAGGATCATAGACCAGGTGAATGCAGTTGGGAACGTGCCACGCAACCGGGGTGAAATCACAAAGAGGTGGCACGACCTGAAAAGCGTGGTCAGGAAGAAGGAGGCCAAGAATCGTGAGCTGGCTGACAGACTGGCGGCGGAAATCCCGCGCTATTCAAGACCTTCAAGGCGTGGGAGGAGAAGGTGCGAAGCATTCTGCATCCGGAGAGTCTCACCGGAATACCAGGGGGAGTAGAGGCTGGTAAGTACAAACAAATGTATACCAGCACACCGCTATGTACTGTCATGCACCACCAGAATGCCATAGCACCGAGGGCCAAACACCCCCATGTCCAGTACACAATACACAAGACATCTCTCACACATGCAACAGACACTCCCACACACTCAGCCCAAAGGTACCAACAAACAAAACCATGGGGGCATGTGTACAGTCAGCCAGCACCACAACTCCCACCAGGTCCCCTTGTACCCCAGATGCGCCGGAAGGAGCACTCCCCACACCCACACTCATGTGTCAGCCATAGCTGCACTAACCAACAAGTAACAGGTAAGTAGCCTTACCACAAACTCCGAGTATCGGAGGGGGGACTGCAGAAGTACAACCCCCGCCAGGCCCCTAGTCCAACAGCGCAGCAAGATGGAGCACTCCCCACACCCATGTGTCAGCCATTGCAGTGCACAACTCCACCCGACAGCCAGATATGTTTCCCTACATGGAGGGGTGTCTGTGGGTGGGAAGCCTTCACCACAACTCACAACACGGCCCCCACTCCCACAGACTAGCAAGATGGAGCACCCCTCCCTCTCATAACCATGTGACAGCCATTGCATTGCTCCCTCCAAACCAACAAGTAGGTAGACTACTGTACAGGGCGGGGTGTCTGTAGGCATGAGGACTGTACTACGACTAACATTTGGGACATGTCACGTAGCAGAGGAACAGGTAGCACTGCTCCCTGTCATAATCATGTGACTAATGTGCACACGGACATGAATTACAGAGTCATAGCCCACATGAGCCATCTCAAATACACTAACACGTAAGGAGTCACGTCTGCAGGCACAAGTCTCACTGGAGTACTGACCCACATGCCGTGCACTGTGCCAGTCATCACACACATCAGCAACACCATCGAAGTCTTGTCCATGTAGTCGTGTCTGCTTGTTCCGTTGACATTGTACAACATCACCCACGTAAGTCTATCTTGCCTCAATGTAACAGAGTCGAACCACAGTAATGTCACATACACCACTGGACCCATGAACCACACAGCTACACAATGCACATTCAATATCTCAGCCATCACATCTTTTTAGCCCCAGTGTCATGAAAGGTATATCATCTAATCAGTTGTCCCATATACAGTAGTTCAGCAAAGATTCCTGCCGATGACCAATAATGTGTCTGTAGTGTCTGAAGCGCACGTCACACTGTGATTTACAGCATACCTAATATAGTCAACACCCCAAGAGCACTGCATTGCTGGACATGGCTGAGGGTAGCACGCACACCAAGGAATTGTCCCATCTGCAATACGTTGTGTGGCACACAACCATTACTCACTCACTACAATGCTTGCAGTGTAATGTCCCTAAATGATAACAGTGAGCAGATATGCTTGGTATGTCAGACATACACACACCTTTGTCTCTGCAGTGTCGTGTGGCCAAAACACATGTCCCCTCCTGCACCCATATGTCACAGTATGTACCCCAAAACCATTATTTCACCTCAAAAGCGTTGATGGGGCTGTACCACTTTTGCCATCTGCGTTTCTAAGCGTTTCATTTGAACCCCAAAACCATATTTCACCTCAAAAGCGTTTATGGGTCTGTACCCTTTTTGCCATCTGCGTTTCTAAGCGTTTCATTTTAACCCCAAAACCATATTTCACCTCAAAAGCGTTGATGGGGCTGTACCCCTTTTGCCATCTGCGTTTCTAAGCGTTTCATTTGAACCCCAAAACCATATTTCACCTCAAAAGCGTTGATGGGGCTGTACCCCTTTTGCCATCTGCGTTTCTAAGCGTTTCATTTGAACCCCAAAACCATATTTCACCTCAAAAGCGTTTATGGGTCTGTACCCCTTTTGACATCTGCGTTTCTAAGCGTTTCATTTGAACCCCAAAACCATATTTCACCTCAAAAGCGTTGATGGGGCTGTACCCCTTTTGCCATCTGCGTTTCTAAGCGTTTCATTTGAACCCCAAAACCATATTTCACCTCAAAAGCGTTGAGGGGGCTGTACCCCTTTTGCCATCTGCGTTTCTAAGCGTTTCATTTGAACCCCAAAACCATATTTCATCTCCAAAGCGTTCATGGGGCTGTACCCCGTTTCCACCAAAGCCACAAAATGTAGGGGTACTGCAACACACACCGATTGGCTATCCAAATCCATCCCATGCCATGTGCACCCATCACACTATTCCATTGCCTTGATCACGCACACACATTGTAGAGCCATACACACGCATCTGGGAAATCAGTGCACAACTGTGCACCAACTGTGAATGTCAGACATCTAACACAAACCTTGCAAGGTGCAACACAATAACCTTTCGTCTCCGCCCCACAGGTGACGAACACCATGATGCTGGAGAGGGAGACAGCAGCCCTCACAGCCAGTCCACAAGCCCTCCACCCGGACTCACGGATGTGGAAGACCTGGACACCTCTTCGGACGAGGACTCCCGACCAGGCACATCTGGTGTGGCAGGGCTCAACCGCTCCCCAGGACCCCTCCTACCCACCAACCCATCTCCCAGGGCTGGTGACCAGTCCCAGGCCCCTGCTGCCACGGTCATTGCGGCCAGCACCACCGCCGCAACCACCACCACCACCAGGGCCTCCCTGACCACTCACCCTGCGCAAGGGGCTGCACGCATGTCGACATCGACCCTGGGAGCCACAACGAGGCCCCGGGTGACCACTGTGGCGAGTGGGCAGGTCGGTGGCAGCAGTTCAGGTGGGAGGAGCAGGGTCAGGCCAACGCCATCAGAGCCTGGGAGCCAAGCCCTGCCGCAAATCGCCAGAGTCCTTGGGGCCTATGAAGAGGCCCAGGGACAATGGGCCCGGTCATCAGCCGATACGCGGAAAGTCCTTGGGGTTTTGAGGTCCATGGACGCCCATATGGGCCAATTCGTGACCCGTATGGGCAAACTTGTCGACCTCATGGGCCAGCTAGTGGTGGCGGTGAGGGCCCAATCAAGGCCAACCACACCACCTCCGCCACCACCTGCTGGGGCGCAGGTCCGTGCAACATCCAGTTCCTCTGCGTCCACAGCGAGTGGGCAATCCTCAGCCACCACCAGCAGCCCACAAACACAACCCCCCCTCTCAAACGTGGAAGGGGTCGTCCGAAGAGGAAACAGGTGTCCAGAGATGACTTTGCACGCTCCAAACGCCAGTGACACAGCCAGCCACGGTGGCCATCTACTGCATTCACTTGGACTACTATCCTACCCCACACTGCCATGTGAATGGCATGTGTCTGTTGGACTGTGGACCCAGAACAACATGGGTACACCTTGACCATCACGCGGACATGTCCGTCAACTCATTGTTTCAGCAGGCACCACTTTTGTCATCACCTTGCCCACAATCACATGTCACTGCTCAAAATAAATACACCTGGATCACATTCTGTTGTATCTGCTCTGTGTTTAATCAAGGATGTGCAACCGTCACCATGATCAGAAATGCATCAGGAGTGTGGTATGTCGATAGGCCAGGAGAGGCTGTAGGGACCTAGGGGTGAAAAACAGAACAAGAGTCCATTGAATGTGTGTGTCACACACTCATCACACAGTACTTGTCATCAAGTTCAAGCAATGTACACACATCTCACAGAGCAACAGGGCACAATGCCACAGCCACTGTCAGTGGCATACTACCCTGGACATGGACCATTGCCACACAGCACTCAGTGAACAATAGGTCGCCGTGACAATGCACACATACACCTACACAACTACAGCAACATCAGCTGACGTACATGGTCACTCACCGTCAAGTGAAGTAGCGGGCGATGAGCTGCTGACGCTCATTCACTGCTTCCTCCTCTCCACTGTCCTCGTCACTGGACACGGCCTGGTCTGCAGGCGGGGGCCCTGGCTGATCAGCGTCATCCACTATCAGGGGGATCTGCCTGCGAATAGCGAAATTGTGCAGCATGCAGCATGCCACAACTATCTGGCACACCTTCTGTGGGGAGTATGCCAGTGCACCCCCGGTGCGGTCCAGGCACCTGAATCTGGACTTCAGGAGTCCAAAAGTCCGTTCCACCACACGTCTGGTCCTCCCATGTGTCTCATTGTATTTGCCATCAGCTGGTGTCCTGGGATTACGTAGTGGGCTCAGCAGCCAAGGCCCGTTAGGATATGCAGTCACCTGGGTGTGAGAAACACAGAGAATCGTTGCAATTCCAACAGGATACAAGACAGCATGTCACACCCAGCACGCTACACGAGTATGCATACTCACCAACAATCCATGCACGGTCCGGTTGAAGATTGGACATCATTCGTGGGAGGATGCTGTGGCGCATGATGTGCGAGTCATGGGTGGAACCGGGAAACTTCGCACACACGGGTGTGATGATCATGTCCGCCAGGCACACCACTTGCACATTCAGGGATTGGAAATGTTTCCGGTTCCTATAGATGTGCTCCATGACCTGTGGTGCAACAAGGCCAACATGGGTGCAATCAAATGCACCAACAACATGGGGGATGCGTCCAAGGGCATAGAAAGCACCCTTCACTGCCGCCAAATCACGAGCCCTGGGGAATCGGATGTACCGGTTCCTGTACAGCATCATAGCTGACAGGACATCCCGTAGCACCATGCTGAACATGGGTTGGGACATTCCACCTCCACTGCCTACCGTGTGTTGGAAAGATCCGGTAGCGAAAAAATGCAGTGCAGCCATCACCTTAGCCGTGGGGGTGAATGCTGTTGGATACACCCTGCGAGGACGAAGGTGGGGTTCCAACATGGCACATAGGTGATGCAGGGTGGGTCGGTCCAGCCGGAATTTATGAATGACCTCCACATCCTCCATGTCTGACAGTAATTGGTAGGGGCGATGTATGTTTGGTCTCCTCCTAGGACAGATGGAAGTGGACACATGTCAATGCAACACACCACATGGCACTTTCACATACACATAACTAAAATTACTGACAAAGCAATAGAATCACAGAACAGCTGACAAGTAGGGACAGCACAGCTACAATACTCTTACACAGGTCCCATTACCAATAGCAATGGCTACTGACACAAACCATTGCTATGAGCATGCACATGGGGATTTAGGCCCTAATAGCTTGAAAGGCATCATGATGGTTTCAGACTGCATAGGTGGGAAGCGACAACACGACGGCAATATACCTAGCTGCTGTGCCAGACACAGCTTCCGAGGCTGGGTGAGTATGGCACACACCAACAACACAATGTACACAGGCTGAGCGGCCAAAACAAGTGGGTCCTGTTGCACAATGGGATATGAGACAGTCAATGATGTCCCTAGTTCACCCAATGTACAGCCATGTACGTATCACACCTCCAACACACATTGACAGGTGTACACATTGACAACTCCATGACAACACAGCTGTGTGAATGCAAACACACATCACAAGTGACACGTAACGTTGCACGTGCCAAGTGGGAGATGTACATTGAGAAATATGGCATGTGTGTGCATATGCACATCCCATGCTCCCATGCTAATGTGTACATGATGATGTGCCAACAGACATGTGGAGGCTGAGCACTGGCCATCAATGCCTATGCACACAGCATGAAGTGGCCCTGTCCAGTGTGGACATGCTCCCACACACAAATCATGGCCACACCTGCAAATGCATGGCGCACATTCAACTGTGGATTCCACATGGCAGCAGCGGACTGTACCCGCCATGGACCAGGCCCTTGAGGCCAACTCCAATGGCCCTCGCGACTGCATCCTGCGTGTTCGACGATAGAGGTAAGCGTACCGGGACAGCTCGGTGCAGGCCATTGTGTGCATTTGAAGTAGGCAGACATGGTACACCAATTGCAGCAGCTTGGACCCACTGGAACAGCCCCAGGGGGCTATATGAGTGTGGGAGGGAGACCGGCATTACCACAGCTTCCAGGGACTGCTGCCTGGCATCCCTCAACAACACCTGCTGCTGCTGCCACATGTCCACCTACATGTCGACGACTCTGAAGATATGTCCAGGTCCACTCACCAGCGAGGAGCTGGAGATCATGGATTCCGAGCTCCACGCACACTGCCCAAGGCTATTTATAGCAAAAGTTGTGTGTGTAAGACAACTACAGTGTGTGTGGGAGTGCATGTGGGGGACACACATGTCGTTGATCCGCAGCACTATGATTCTGAGCCTGTGGGGTTCCAACATGCACTGCTTACCATGCTAACTACAGGTGTAAGGGGTATGTAGGCTCTCTGGCGCTTTCCCATGCATGTCCCTCACGAGTGGTGGTACATGGCATTTCCATGTCACTCATCCAGTCACGCAGCCACTTGGCAATGCAGGACTCAGGGCAGTCATTGCTTGTGTGAATGGCTGGCTGGGTCCCTGCTGGCCTTCTCAGTCGCAGCAGACCTGGGCTGCACATTGACCGCACAATCCTAGAAGGAGACAACACTGACTGTACAGTGGGTTACATGTGTCTTTTGTTCAGGACTCTCCTGAAATGCGCAAACTCAGCCCTGTCGATTGGACACACCATGCCTTGTGATAGGGATGTGTGTGAGAGATAGTGGCACTGAATGTGACCTCCATTGCGGGGTGAGCCATTCACAGGGCGAGTACGTTGAGAGCTGCGCAGTGTTGGACACAGTGAGTCCACCCACAAAGATGTGTTGCCTTGTGATCTATGTGTTGGTCCACCTGACAATGGACAGTAGATGTGGGCAGACTACACATTGCTCAATGTGCTGGCAACCTGCATGTGAATGGGATGGACAGGTACTGTGTACACACTCCCAGCAGCATGCATTCATGTGTGGTGTACACATGCTGTTACGCCATGTCCGATTACTTCCTGGCTCTGTTCCACGTCTCTGAGTATTTGGGATGGGTCAGCAGCATGCCACTGTGATTGGTGGATGTGGGTGATGTTGAGAAGTGTATGAGCGATATTCCAAGGCTCCTGTGTACCATCCCTGCAGTTTGAAGTCTTCCAGCCCAAGGGCTTGTGATGAGCCATTGCATCCAAGTTGATGCCTCTGTGTATGTGTGACCGACAGTGCAGCCAATTCCACAAAGGGTGTGACGTCATCTGCCGGATGAGCTACTACGTGGAGATAACGAATCGGGGGATGCCCCCTCGTATTGTCAGGTCAGCACGGCGCTGCATTTCACCAGTAATGGTCTGCATCTTGACAGTCACACAGCCTGTGCCGGATGCATGTTTGTAGGGGCATCAGCAGCAAGCAAGTGTACAGTATTGTGGGATGGTGTCTTTTGCTGTGAGAGGCAGCATGTGTCCACAGCCTACCCATAATCTGGGTAATGTGATGTTTGTTGTGTGATGCAGTGGGTTGTAAGTGTACTCTGTGCTGTGTGCATCTGACATGCATATGCTATTCCTGAGGCTCAAGATGTAATTTGAGCACTCTGCATTCTCAATGCACTCAGAGTTGTAGACCTCAGGAACAACCTGTAGTAGGCTGGAGTGGCAATTCACATGTATGTTTGAGGCACTGTGCCTACTCTGATTTCGTTCTGTCATATGTGTGCGATGCCTCACCTCATACCTCTGGTACTTACACATCCGGCACACTGTGCAACAGCAGTTGTGCTCGTGTGAACGACAGGTGGATGGCATGGGCTCATGGCCATTGTGGCCTGTCATGTTGCAGTCTGTGTGAGTGGTTTCCCATTCTGCTCCATGCAGGTATGTCTTTGGCCTAATTACGTAGTGGTCATCCTTGCCACCATCAGGACAGTGGGTGTGCACACCGCGATTTGTGGCTATGGTCGCAGGGTGACACAGGCCGGGTGTAGTGCTATGTGCACAACACATGTGCCACTTATTAGCGGCTTCATTTACTGTACGCCAGCCATTACGTGTTGATTGTGGTGGCTGTATGCAATTGCACAGGTATCGTGCAACATGTGGATTTGGGGATGTTCTGTGCTGCTTCCCTTGCACATGTCTGTTTAATTGATGCCAGATGAGTGAGGCCAACTCGCTCTCTCTCATGTGGCATCTCCCGTGGGTGCTGAGGGACAGGGGACGGTCAACAGTGGTGTGGCATCGGATGTAGCAGCTGTACAGGTGCTGAGTGAGACAGATGTGACCAGCGCCTATGAGGGGCCAGACCTGTGCTGGATGAATCACAGGCCGAGACGGCAATTTCTGAGTCATCTGAGGACAGAGGTGATGCATCCATGTTTGCTAACACAGGGGACGTGGACTCTGGCTCCTCTTCAGCCACGCGGAGACCAATGCCCGCCCTCCCATCTACTTCCACTGGTGCAACACGTGTCGGCACAGGGATGAAGGGTAGAGTTTCCTTCACACCAGGCACAGCTGCCCCTGCACATGTGACCCCTGCTGCCCTCAGTGCTGGGTCTGTTGAGCTTATGCGCCATCTCTGCATGGGGCAGACAGCTCTCCTCAATAACGTCATTGCCCATGACATCACTTTGCCGCAGGTGACATAGTTCATGGAGGGCCCACATGTACGCGTGGGTGGGCTACACCAGACTGTCCAATGGTTGTCCCCCCAGTCAAGGTGGGCCTTCAACTGGGCCAATCTCAGGCTGACATTCCTGACCCTTTCTCCACCCCCTGGGCAGTGGCACATCTGACAACAGCAGGGCACGAGTCCTAAAATAAGAAGTGGGGGACGCTGACGTCACGACAGGAAGTGACATCACGGAAGGTGGCTTGCACCGTCAGACTCATTGCCTCCCCTCGCTCACCCCTTATATGCGATTGCATCGGAGAAGCCAGCGCGTGCACAAGCAGCTCCGATCTCGCCCCAGAGAGGCCAAAGAGTGAATGTGTGGGTCCATTTGCCCCAGTTATCTGTCTCGCGGTAAAATCAGTGGGGGGACGCCGTCCACCCGCGTGGTACCCCGACTCGAGACCTGGACAACAGTGACAATGCATGACAGCCTCCGGTGTCCGGATACACCACATGCAACACACAGAGGCTGTGGCTGCCCTAGCGGGCCAGGCCGCAAACACAATCCCAGACGAAAGGTAGACCCACCCCGGCGCGCATAGTCATTACAACCGCTGCCATTGACAAGGGACCCATGTGGTGAGACATGGGCCTCAGGGTGACGGGCCTCCGAGCCATCCCCCGCCAACGAGTGTCATGCAACTCACACATATCGCAAAGCCAATAGGACACTTTGCATGCACACCAGGTCTCGAGTCGGGGTACCACGCGGGTGGATGGCGTCCCACCACTGATTTTACCGCGAGCCCGATAACTGTAGCAAATGGACCCACACATTCACTCTTTGGCCTCTCTGGGGCGAGATCGGAGCTGCTTGTGCACGCGCTGGCTTCTCTGTTGCAATCGCATGTAAGGGGTGGGCGAAGGGAGGCAATATGTCTGATGGTGCAAGCCACCTTTCGTGACATCACTTCCTGTCGTGACGTCTGCGTCCCCCCACTACATATTTAGGACTTGTGCCCTGCTGCACACTGAGAATGTGTTGCCTGCGAGATGTGACCAGGAGAAGGGCGCCATGACCTCCCACCCACCAAGCTCCACTGCCATCCCGTGCCCTGGGTAGCCTGTGCAGGCGGACAATGTAGGGGGTACACCTGGTGGACAGGGGATGTGAGTGCCTTGGCAAGGGCCTGGCAGACGCACAGCAGTATCCAGCATGTCCCCAGAGGGAGGGCTAACGTCTACACCTGATGCAGCATTGATCGTGTGCCCGCCTGTTGTGCCCACACGAGTTCACATTCATCCCCAGACAGGTGGGCTTTCCAAATACCCAGCACAGTGGAAATCTAGCCCTCCGGAATCCTCCCCACACAGTCTGTTTCAACAATGCATGTGTGCACCTACCCGTGCCACCCACCCACCTGGGCCAAGCGGAACTCCCGCTTCACATGCCACATGTGTGTCTTCCACAGTTGTGCTTCTCTCTCAGGGGCGGACCTCCAACTGTCCCGTAGCACACAGACAGCACCGAGTCGAACTGGCATCCTGTTTGAATGGTAGGCACACTCACACATCTACCTGTGACACAGTGGTGGCTGTGATGGCTATTGTGACTGCCATGGCAGTGTTGGTGGCCATGTCAGGGTACACTCACACACATTGCATACGCAGCTTTTCGTGTCACTACTCTGCACATCGGACTGGCCACTGTCCCTGGTGTTGATCAATTTTGCCGCATGTCTATGTAATCTGTGACTGGATGCTGTTGTTCCTGTAGTCGGTTGTGTCTGTGTAGTTGCTTATTGCAGTTGTTGCTGTGTGTGCATGGTTAAGTGAGGCACATGCCGTGTATGGTACCTCAACAATTGCAATGTCTGGTCTCACATTCCAATGTGTTGTACACGTGGCAGGGACTTCACTTCTTTCAGACTCTGCTACTTGTGTGTGTGATGAATAAGTATTTTTGTGACACGGATTGTCTGCATGTATTTGGTGGTATTTCAGGGAGAATGTATCCGTGTCATGTTTGCGTGCAAGCAAAGCACAGGGTGTGAGTCTAGCCACAGGATGACAGGTAGCATGTGCAGAGTATGCGGGTATGTGTGAGCTTACTTGCTGTGTGGCCAGCAGTGTGGTGTATGTTAGTCTTGTGATGAACATTGGGCCTGGGCACATGGCTTACTTTCAATGTGTGCATTTGGGAGGTGTAGGTGTGTGTGTGTGTGAGTGGTGTGACTTTGGGGTAGTGTTGGTGTGTGTGTGTGCGCTCTGGCAATGTCAACTACACACGTGTTACCCAGGCCCATGGTGGATGTTTGTATCCATGTTCAGGTCTGCGAATGTGTTCACATGTGTGTGTTGTATGTTGCACAGTGTGCAGTGTGTGGGTGTGTCCTTGCAGTTCAGGATGACTCCTACTTGATATGTTTCGGACATAGTGTGTCTGCAGGGTGTGTGACTGTCAAGATTGTGCCTTGTTCAATTGAGCATGTATGTGAATTTCTGCAGTTCTTACTCACTGTGCAGTCCTGCCCACCCACACTGATATCGTGTGTGTGTTTTGTCATGCATTGCTGTAGCATGCTTTTGCGTGGCTCCTACTTTTGCTTGATGAGTGTGATGTCAGACTGTGAAGGTAATTATACACATATGTAGGACTGTGCTTTGTAGTGCCCAGGCCGTCAGTGTTAATGTGATGATCTGTTGGGCCACGTCAGAGTCTGACAAGTCCAGGCCCACGAGCTGTAGTATTTCACTAGGTCCACTGTTGCGGCAACTCATATGCATTGACATCCAATGACACTAGACTACATGGTCCTCTCACGACTCTCGTGTACTTCACACACTCTCATCCTCTCTCATTCGTACTGGTCTTCGTAAAATAATTCTACCGAGTCACATATTTGCTTCAAGGCATGTATTTGGACTTACTTCCTCTGTGATGCAGTATAGTGGACACTACTGGCAGCAAAATGCATGTGGAGGATATACTTAGCATGATTACACATACAAAAGGGGGTACGGGTAGATGTGATTAGTTGTTGACTGTGGAATGAAGGCTTCAGAGTTACAACTGCCTTGCCCTTGCTATGCTAAAGTACATTTGCTAATTACTGAGGAGCTGTAGACTTTGACACAGACAGTATTCATTTTGCCTACCAGACAGCTTGACATCATAGGCACAGTACATCTCAGTTCCATGGTACAGGTTTACTACAATAGTAACTCCGACACACCTGCGTCAGAGGTGACATCAGAGCATGAGCCTACATGCATGCAGCAGCGTCTCACTAGTTGTTGCAATGTGGTGGCTACTGAACATGACACAATAACTAGGGCCATGTTGTAGGGGGTTGCATTTGTTGTCCATGCAAAAGTCCGGGCACGGAAGTACAGACGATGGTGAGGTGACAGTTCTCATGTAATACAGCAGACAGATAAGTGTGCACTGACAGGTGCATGTGTTCAGGTGCGCAGAATACATATTATGGCATAGTTGTTCGTGCAGTATTGGCCATGTGGTTACTGTACACAAGTCCCATACCTCTGCCTCCCCCTGTTCATGCAGAGACACAGGATATGGTGAGGAACAGAGTGCATGTCCCGAAAATGTCCGATGTCATGGAAGTGGAGTTGATGGTGAGGTGTTTGTTGCAGATTGTATGGTATAGTTGTTGTACAGCTAACTGCCCACTCCGTGCGAAAGCCAAGCATAGGAACGGTGTTGAACATCATTGTTCAATTGGGGGTATTGAGTCGGGGACCGATGAATTGACAAGTTGTCAGGTATGCGATACCTTCCAGCAGGGCATCCATGGCATTGGTGGTAAACATGGATGCCATCCAATGAAGCGGATGGTGGCTAGCAACGTGTTCATCGTAAGTTGTCCCTTGTAGAAGCCTGATGGGACATGTTGGATGACATTCGATGAAACTGTGATCCAGAATACGTTGTGGGGAGGCACACTGGTCCCATTGCAGTGTGTGTCCGATTGCAGCCACATACGCCATGCCCCCATACACTGAACAGATCCTGTCGTGGGCGTCCAGGGGTGCAAACAAGTGTACCAAGTCCGCCTTTGGACATGCCGGGTTGGAGAGACATAAATCCACAGGACAGTGGAACGGACACCTCCGACAGTAGAAAACGGGGATGACGCAGCTGAACATTGCAATGCGGTAAGTTACTCGGTAACTTACGTTCAGCATAGCCAGATTTTCACAGCCCACTATCTGTAGCAAGCTCTCAATGTACAGCTGCATCTGTCCGGCGTAGTTGGGAAGCAGTGGTGCAACAGCCATTTTGCTACAGGGTGATGTGATGGCGTGCTCCGGCTGCCTGTGCAGTCAGCAGAGTGCAACCTCCGACGATGCTGGGAATTCTGGAATGGTTGTACGGAGGCAGGACTTGGGTTATAGCTTGTGCGGAGGACACAGGCCCTCATCCCACATGCTTCAATGAATGGTCAAGGCCAGTGGTGTCTGACTCCTTCCAGATTACTTGCATTTGACCCACATGGAGGAGTGGTATAATTTGTTTTGGTGTTATTAATTTTCTTTCATGTTGGGCGCTATCTGACAGTGGACGGTTTACTCTGCATGGCTCTGTTTGGCTTCTTGTTGGTACAATGGCTCCATTCTCCTGCATAAATTGTTGCAAGGTGATTTCAGAGTAGGAATGGAAGGCCATTCAGTGCTATCTGCTCTCCTGTGTGTGGGCGGGACACTGCGTTTCCGCTATACATTGGGGCTTCTGTGTGGGTGTAGTAATTGGAAACATCAGTTCTCAGGCAGCATGGTTTTTCAATTTTGTACATTGCATGGCTTGATATTGCGAGCAGGATGGTATAGGTATTTTTGGATGAGACTGGCGTGCCTTTTGCGGACGAGGTCCATATTCTGCGCTGTTATGTAGCAGCCGCTGTGTGCTTTGCCATGTTTTGCACACAAGGGTGTGTCCTATTTTGCCATCACATTACTCCCCTGTTCGGGACACTTGTGTGACATCAGGTTGACAACTGTGAGTTGTCGGTTGGGGACATGACTGATGCAGGAAGGCCACGTGACATGTGCCTTCAGGGTGGGGCTGGTGTGTGGGGTGTGTAGCTTGTGACCCTGTGGTGTTTGTGTGCAGCCCATGCATGGCGCTGTCGTTGGCCTCTGTGTTGTGCGCATGTGTACCTGCGTCATCGCTGCTGCGCTGCAGTGCAGTGACAGGGACGTCACTTCCTGGTCCCGGGTAGTGGGTGCCCAGGATGTTGCGAGTTGTTTTTTTTTGACAGGTGGGACATGTGTGGGTATAGTGGTGGATGTGTCCTGTCCACACAGGGGTGTCTGGGGGGCCATGTACAGTTTTCCCGCCCTTGCACTGTGTGCAGTGTTTGCGTACCCTTGTTGTGTGTCTGCCTACCTGCGTCGTCGTGGCGCGTTCAATCCTAGGTGGTGCATCAGGTAGAGCATGGGGATGGCCTGGAGTGCAGGATTCATCTCTGGGTGGGCCGCCTTTTTAGTCTCCGTACTGAACAGTCGGGTTTCCGCCTTGGTATCTCGTGCGGTGTCTCTTTGCCGGTGGGGCTGTTTGGTTGTGGCATCGTAATTTGTACGCCGGGCGGTACGTCATTTCGTCGGACGGTGTGTCTCCATTGGCTCGCGCCGCTACGTAGACGGGCGCACTTTGATGGCGGGCGGCGCCACAGGCTTACGGGCGGTGTTTGCCTGACTTTTCACATCCTAATTTTGCAGGCGTGTAGGCCGTTGCTGGTGGACGGTAACTAGCGGTTTTTGCCTCCGACAGCACGGCGGTTGTGCTTCCGCCCGACATCGTAATGGACCCCTTAGTATTATATATTTTTTTTATGTTGATTTTGTACTTGTTTTTGAATTTAATGTTTGTTTTGAGTTTTTTTGGTGGAGCTTTTGTGAAGTATAATCTGGGAAACATAATAGAAAACGTTATAGTTTTGGTTAATTGGATAATTTCTATTATTTAGGGGCCGATTCCGATCTCGCTCGGACAGCCCTCCGAGAGCTGTCCGTAGCGTTACCTGCCGACCGACACGTTCCGGGAGCCGGTCCGTCCGAACGATGAAATACGATGCGCAAATGTGTCTAAATCCCGAACGACACGTATGCTCCGATTCCAGCAACATTTCCCGTACGAGCCGACTCCGTAAACGCTGAATGGAGTCATCCGGAAGCATTTTCACAGCACTTTCCGGCCGGCCAAGTACGATGCGTACTTCCTACGCCCCGATCACGTTGCCACCACCAGCACGTCTCAGCATTCGGAAGAGCAGTATTTCAGGTCCGATTTGCGCCACAACACGATCTACGCCTACGAGACGAACCAACGATCAACGCCTACGAGACGAACCAACGAACAACGCCTACGAGACGACCCACCGATCAACGCCTACGAGACGAACCAACCATGGATCCGATCGCGCATGTCATCCCTGTACTGTACATCTATGACCGGATCAACAACCGGAACCGACGCGTACGTCGCAGATGGTAAGTCAGACACCCACCACACACAAAAACGTCACGATCCCGTGAAATGTAACACGCACATAGGGGGTGGATATCTATCTCTACTGGCATTGCCCACCCCATAGGGGGTGGATGGCTATCACTACCAGCAGTCTCTACCCATCGGGGGATGGATGGCTATCACTCCCAGCATTGTCCAGCCCATAGGGGGATGGATGGCTACCACTGCCAGCAGTCTCTACCCATAGGGGGATGGATGGCTATCACTCCCAGCATTGTCCAGCCCAGTGGGGGGTGGATAGCTATCACTAACAGCAGTCCCTACCCATAGGGGGATGGATGGCTACCACTACCAGCAGTCCCTACCCATAGGGGGATGGATGGCTATCACTCCCAGCATTGTCCAGCCCATTGGGGGGTGGATAGCTATCACTAACAGCAGTCCCTACCCATAGGGGGATGGATGGCTACCACTACCAGCAGTCCCTACCCATAGGGGGTGGGTGCCTATCACTCCCAGCATTGTCCAGCCCATAGGGGGGTGGATGGCTATTACTACCAGCAGTCTCTACCCATAGGGGGATGGATGGCTATCACTCCCAGCATTGTCCAGCCCATAGGGGGGTGCATGGCTATTATAACCAGCAGTCTCTACCCATAGGGGGATGGATGGCTATCACTACCAGCAGTCCCTACCCATAGGGGGATGGATGGCTATCACTGCCAGCAGTCTCTACCCATAGGGGGATGGATGGCTATCACTACCAGCAGTCTCAACCCATAGGGGGATGGATGGCTATCACTCCAAGCATTGTCCAGCCCATAGGGGGGTGGATGGCTATTACTACCAGCAGTCTCTACCCATAGGGGATGGATGACTATCACTCCCAGCATTGTCCAGCCCATAGGGGGGTGGATGGCTATCACTAACAGCAGTCTCTACCCATAGGGGTTGTAGGCCGAACACTCCCCCACTGCTATCATGCCAAGATTGTGTTTTGTGTGTAAACTGTTTGCAACAGTGACACTGAAAGGGAAAACTTACTGAAACTCCCATCACAGGTGTGGCCAAAAGGTGAGTGTGAGGTACAAACCCCCAGCATTGTCAGGGACATCTGTGAAATGGGGTTTAACCCCCCCTCACTGCAGTGACCAAAAGGTGAGTGTGGGGTTCAAACCCTCATGTTATGTCAGGAACATTTGTGAAATGGGGTTTAACCCCCCCCCCCACTGCAGTGAACAAAAGGTGAGTGTGGGGTTCAAACCCTCATGTATTGTCAGGAACATATGTGAAATGTGGTTTAACCCCCACCTCACTGCAGTGAACAAAATGTGAGTGAGGAGTTCAAAATACCAGCATGTGCAAACTATCATGTAGGATTCCTGGTCCTAAAACCACAAGCCACACACTGCAGAACAAACACAACATGTGTGTGTGTGTGTGTGTGTAAGTGTCTCCAGGCTACAACAACACACATGATGGGGGGCTGAACTCCACTGAGACATATGCATTTTCAGTACAATCCCGAAGTATCTCCTGAATTGAGTTCCTGTTTGTGGGCAATCGGGCATTGTTAGATGAGCGGGCTCACAACAGACACATGTGAAACAAGCTGGGCGGGACAACAACCAACACATCAAGAGACAGACCCACTCCAGCAGTACCCTCAAGGACCCTACACTTTGGTGACAGTATCCTGTCTGATGACCCTCTGTGATGACTAATCTGGATGTTGCCCATACTGTGGAGCACACTCACCTGTGCGCACTGTGTCATGTGTCTTGACAGATCAACTTCCATCACACATACCCAAACACAACTCACTGGGCATGGCCTGTAATGTAAGGCCTCAATGTAGGTAGGGGCCTAGCCATGAGACAACTCACATTTGGCCATTGTAAATACAACACACCTTGATCTGCACCAATGTGCCTCAGCTAAGCCCACATTGACTGGTGACATTGCACATGCACCCATGACAATCCCAGGGGTGGTGGTGGGATCTAAGGTGTACAAACACATTACACATGGCCAGTCATCAAACCTTGTGAATGTCTTTCACACTGCATAGTATGAGGTACATGTGCATGACGGGAAATGTATCAGACACATTGGGATCTTTATCACAGTCCCAGACCTAAAAAAAAACAAGGAAACCCACAAAGGACACATGTTGCCATCATCCAACATTGAAGGGTAGGATCTGATGAGTGTGAGTAGTCACACACACATACAAGTTACAAACTCACAGAAAGAGATCACATAGTGAAAACAAGCTGATCTTGGAAACACAAATGTGACTCGGGAATCCTGAATATGTCAAATGTGCGTTTGCCCACAGTGCAGGCCCTTACATCAACCACACCCAGGGATGACACCCTAATGACTAGAAATTTTCCATGCACCCACATCCCAGAAACCCAAAGTCAAAGATGTTGACAAAGCACAGGACAACATAGCAAGCATCACAAATAGGAACATCTGCAGGGACTACAGGCTGTGTAGAAAAAGGGATGGGAACACACAGAGTCATGCTCACAGAACCCGCACCATGGGCTCAGGCAATGTTACTGAATAACACACTGCCATGAGGTGACTTCACTCTTGTGGAAGGTCAGCTGTGTCAAACTTTGTCTTTGCAGGGCTCTGTCATGTCAGAATAAAACTTGGACATTGAGCCAACAATTACAACACACAGAAACCTCTGGTCACATCAGCCTGTGTACAGGAGTGTCTCTTAAGTCATCTGCACATACTCAAAACAGATGTTAAGCAACTTGCACTGATGACACAGATGACTTGTTCATCATCAATGCGCTAATCTGCATGTCCAGTGGAGACGGGCCTACAGTCAGAAAATGTTACAATGTGCACAAATGTCAGCCCAACATATGTGCAACAGTGTACGCCAAAGATGTGAAGTGGTGAAAAGAATGTTACACTCCCTGTGCCAAAGGATTGGGATCATGACAACCTCAAATCACAGCCAATGATGACATGGATACATACTGTAATAGGACACATATACCATGGACCACATGCAGTCCATCACATCACCATATCACTTATAGTCAACAAACACTATTACAACAGCAACTTCAGTACACTCATCAGCAACATCATGTACATTAAATGCAAATCAACGAAATAACAAAAATAAGCTTTATTCAGCATGTCATAAAAATAATTGTTAATTCCTGAGTACCAAAAGGCCAATTGCCAGTCCATGTCAATAGTCCTTAATCGGTGATACATGACAAGTTGTCACACATTGCTTGCCTGCACTGACATGACTAGGGGACATCTCCCCTTGGAGGGGCATCCATAGGGGCAGGCCAGGCACCGCAGGGACAGGATTAGGGGATACCAGTATGGGGCAGGGGAGGGGTGGTGGGTACAGGAGTCTCTGTAGCAACTGCAGTGGACCTGTTGGATTGAGTGGGCGGGGTCTCCACTGCAGTGCCCATGTCCGATGGAGTGTGTGGGGTCTCCACCGCAATGCCAATGTCTGAAGGAGTGTGCGGGGTCTCCACTGCAATGCCAATGTCTGAAGGAGTGGGCGGGGGCTCAAATGCAGTAGTCAGGACAGATTGGGGGACACGGTCTCCACTGCAGTTGCAGGAACTGACTGAGGGTGTGATGTTGTGGGAGTGGAAGTGCTTGTGGTAGGGGGGAGGGCCTAATCATCTTGGGGATGGTGTAACGGTGTGTGGGGGAACCTGGGACAGGGTGTGGTGTGGGAACTTTTGGAGTGGTGGCCTGGAGTCTGGAGGATGGAGACTGTGTGGTGGAAGTGTGGGATTGTGGTGGGGTTTTGCATTTTTTGTTCCTGGGGGATTTTTGGGTGGGGGCCTCAGTGTTCCTGCTCTTGGGGGAGGGTGTGCGTGTGGTGGGGGATCTCCTCTCTGTGCGTGGTGACTTCCTCTTCCCCATGTGAGTTTGTTCGGATGGATCTGTGGGGAAGAGGCCAAGGTCACAGAGGAAGACCTTCTGGGAAGTGGGGTTTGCAGGTGAGTCAAGGGAAGGGGTTCTGGAGGGAGAGGTATCTGACGAATGTGGAGTGGTTGAGGATGGCTGTGTGTTCTTCTGTACCCTATCCCCTTTGTGTGTGCTGTCAGTCCACTGAGTGTGCGTGCGTGTTCGTTTTGGCTTTGACTGACATTGCTGCGTGCTGCTTGTGTCTGTTTTGGTGCGTGCATGTGCCTGTGTGAGTGTGCTTTGGGCAGGTAGGGTAGTGGGGATTGTGGATGGGGCAGAGGTAGGAGGGGTGAGGGACTGTTGGAGGAGGGACACTGCTGCCGTCAGTGAGGAGGCCATGGACTGATTGGTCCTCTGTAGGGCAGACATGTGTGATGACATGCCCTCCATGTATGACACCAATTGCGTCAAAAGACTGGTGTGGGCATGGAGGACACTCAGCATCGATGTCTGCCCCACATGGATCTGCTTTAGCAAGTCCACAGACTCCACACTCAGGTCAGCAGGGGAGACAGAGGCAGGGGGTGCGGTGCCTGGACCAAAGGAGACATGCTCCCTAACACGGAGCCTCCACGGACATCTGGGATGGGAGCAGCTGGGAGGGTGGAGATGGTGGTGGTGGCGGGGACAGACTCGCTAGTTGTAGTCTGTGGTCTAGTAACACCCGCCTCCACAAAGGACTCGTCACTGGAGCTGGAGTGTTCCTTAGCTGACGTTGATGTTGCTGAGCGTCCCTCAGTGTGGCTCCCCTCACCTTCCGTGCCACTGGGTCCCTCCACCTCCTCCGCAGCGGACCCAGTCTGGTTCTCCGCCTCCTCTCTGTCCATGGAGCTGTTTCCTCCAGTAGCCGTAGATGATGCTGTGAACAAGGAGGAGAAACAGAATCACATCAGTCACCTGTATTGACTTGACACATGAGTTTAATTGCAACACATCACAGAGCAAGCCCTTGCATAATTCAAAAGCCACTGCTAACTTGACTGACACATATGTGAACCAGGCACTTGTCAGTCTGCCAGTGAACCATGCTTCTTGTACACATGCTGGCAATGGACCCATCTGTCAGATGTATGTATGATTTCACTTATTACATGGGCAAGCATGCACTACTTTGCCTCTTGTCTGATCTGCAATGATTGTGAGTGTCATGTGTCATTACAGACATGTCTCATCTCATGCAAGTGACTCTGTAATTTGCACAGCAAATGGGATGGCCAAAGTCATTGTTGACATGATGTACATACTTCCATCCCCAGACACCATGATGGGCTCATGTCTTGAAAGTCAATGCGAGGATGGTGTGCATGCAGGACAACAGACAAGTGACAATACTGCATCCTCCAGATTTTCATGTGGCACACCATGCCAATCAGTCAGTACTGACTCCTGTCACAGGGGCAGTGCATCCCGACTTAACAGTCAGCACTGTGTCACACTCATGTATTCACTGTTAAAGCAACCTCTGTAGTGGTCAAGTGTACATGTCCACCACATGCTACACACACTTGAAAACATCTGATAATCCCACGTTGACCTCATGAGACATTTGAGTTTGTGGTTCAACAAATCTGTATACATGAACATATTGCATGCTCCCAAGAACAAAGTAAAGCTGCATACACATATATGTTGAATCCACCATTAGGCACAGTCAAGGGATTACACACATATGTTTAGTCCTGTGTGCAGAGACAATTTCCACATATTAGATGTCTGTCCATAACAAACATATTTGTCACATTTGTAATCCAAAAAGCTATGCCAGTCCACACTGACACAGAGTCAGACACATGATTACTAATTTCACAATGGGCAAACTGTTGGCTGACACCCAAGATTAGGAGGCCACAGTGTCTCAGATGGCTGGAGTTGGCATACCTGTCCAAGGTCCATGTGAAACATGGGTTTAACAGGAGCACTAGGCAGGTGGCTATGCATTTGTTACTCATACATTTCATTTGTCTGAGGCCTCAACATTGATCTTACCTGCTGCATGGGTGTGTAGCAAATACCTCAGACACCTATGCTGACCCAGATCAGCAATTTGCACATTTATGTATGGCTCACACAGAGTACAGGTCATATTTCTGTCAATGTGCTGCCACATGTCAGACAATTGCCTCACTCATGATGCTCAACTCAATGCACCTGTTGCAGATGTTGTTCCCTACATTAACCTTGGCCAACAGCAAGAACACACAACCCAAGTGACATAAGTCACAGACGGAAAGGGACACACCTGGTTATCAGATGAGTCTTGTCTCAGCAGACAGACGAACTGTGGGAGTGTTACCAGGCTGAAGGAGTGCAAATTGCATGTTAGACATAGTCCACCAAAAAGGCATGGACTTACCCCCTCCTTGCTGCTGTCTGTCCTTCAACTGCCCATCCAGGTCAGGGAAGACCACCGTCAGTATCCGGAGCATGTGGGGGGTCAGGGTCCGTCATCCGCCCCTTCTGCGAGGAGGCGACAGCTTGAGTTGGACTCTGGCAATACTCCGGGTCCAGCCACGAAGGTCCTGCCACCTCTTCTGGCAGTGGCGGATGTGGCGTTTGAAGACCCCTACAGATCTTACTGCCCAGATGATGGTCAGCCAAATCTCCTGCTTCTGATGGGCATCAACCTGTATGAATGACAAAGCAAGACACCATTGATACACATGCAACATGTTTGTTCATCACACAGTTGGACATACATGTCATTGTCAGAAGGGTATATGATGTATACAGGTAGTGCAACTATGGTCATGGGCAGTTGTCCTGTGTGCAAGCCTGCATTAACAACATGAAAACTGTGCCTGGAAATTGCAAGCAGGAAAAAATACACTTTTTCATCACTGTACCGGTACAGTACATGTATCTACACACTTTGAGACTTACAATTACTCGGTGTGCATGCTTGCCCTTGGTGATCACAATGCTAGTGGTGCCAGTCAGACAACATGAACAATTGAAAAGGCAGTGGACTGAACACTCACCTGCTCCCCTGGTTTCCCATACAGGTTGCTGTACTGTGGAAGGAGGCTGTACAGCAGGGCCTGGTTCTCCTCCTCGGTGAATGCTGGGGCCCTCTCCACAGTACGTGCCATTGAAGAACACAGAGGATGCAGAGACAGCAGCAGTGGTAGTGAGAGATGTAATCCTGTAGCATGTAGTGCAGGCAAGTGAAGTCTCTGGGGAACAGACAGCCTTATATCTGTGCTGCAGAGGCAGATTCTGTACTATGCGTACAAAGAGATAGGTCCGAGACGTTCGCATTATCCGAAATTGGCCAATACATGACATTGCACGCATCGTACACGCCTTCCGCGTCGTTCAAATATTCCGTATCATGACATCATTGACTTTGATACATTGTTGTTGGAGACAATGGAATTTGTTTGCACGCGATTCGTACACGTAGCAAAACCGCGTCCGTCTCCATGACAGTCAATAGCCAATGCGTGCGTCCGGATCGGTCCATAAGCGTACGACGCGTCTTTTGAATACTCACCCGCGTCTGTCTCCATGACAGTCAATAGCCAATGCGTGCGTCCGGATCGGTCCATAAGTGTACGACGCATCTTTTGAATACTCACCCGCGTCCGTCTCCATGACAGTCAATAGCCAATGCGTGCATCCGGATCCGTCCATAAGTGTACGACGCGTCTTTTGAATACTCACCCGCGTCCGTCTCCATGACAGTCAATAGCCAATGCGTGCGTCCGGATAGGTCCATAAGTGTACGACGCGTCTTTTGAATACTCACACAAGTCTGTCACTATTACAGATAACAGCCAAAGGATGCCACCCACAATATTTAGGCTGAGACTCAGGTGCTTTACAACAGACAAACAGCCTGTCATACAGTATATAACATCACATTTCATGCCTCATGACATGTGTGTACATGGCATCAAATGTCATATTGTAGGAAGCACATTGTAGCACACACTCCCAGGATATGCCATGTTTCATGGGGACAAAAACCATTGTGTGTGATGCACATCACTACTGTGAGTGACAACTTTTCAGATCACCACCCGAGGCCTGTACACAGTTCCAGGTGCCTATTGTGTGATGACATGATTACATACACCATGAATTACGGCTGAAATTGACTGTGTGTAACAAAGTGCTCCTGAGCTACCAATGTGAGGTTAATCCAGAGTATTTGCGTATTGTGCTACGCACATGTGTCTTTTTGTATGTGGCAGATGTAAATCGTTTCCAACATCCTTCTGATTTTTGGCATGTTAGTTGCTGTTGTGTCTGTGTGTCACAGACATCCATGTTTGCCATGTAAACAAATCTGGGAGCACATCATGTGTGTTTCATGGGTGTGATGGTACGTGTACATCAGACGTTACATGATGACAGTGGCCATGTGGCATTACAAGATCCCTGTGTGTGGAACTTACAAACACCTGTCATTTGGACAACACATCTATCCTCACTAGTCACTGAGGTGTGTGTTTGGTATGTGACATTTGTTCAGATGTACTGTGACAGAACCCATAGATTGTTCACAGCACAGCATTGCACTTGTTGTGTAACCATCTGGAGCTGAAATGTTAGATGAGGGGCACATAGCTGGCATATGTGTCCATGCTCAACAGCACACACCTGACTTAATTGTGTCTTGCTATGATGTAGCATGTGATATTTAGCACGGTCATTGCCACATATGTAGGGGAACTGACAATCTTTCTTTGATCACCTATGTACTGCAGGGGACCAGCTGTCCACAGACCCTTCCCAGACCTTGCAACCATGGCTGAACTTGACTGCATCCGACGGTACCGCTTCACAAGACCACTAATTGAGGATTTGGTGGAGCAGTTGGCCCCACATTTACAACCTGGACGGCCATATCCATCAGCGCTGACCCCCAAGGTGAAAGTGATGGCAGCCCTACACTTCTTTGCCACCGGAACCTTCCAGTACACTGTGGCTATTGCTGGTGGGATGTCACAGACCATGTTCAGCCGTGTGCTTCGCGATGTATTGGAGGCGATGTTGTATTTCCTGAAACGGTACATAAAATTCCCGACCCCATGACAATTTACTGACATAAAGAGTGATTTTTATGCACTTGGAAGGATGCCACATGCCATAGGCTCCATAGATGGGACACATGTAGCTTTGGTACCACCACAAGCACATGAGCAGACATACCGGAACAGAAAACATTTTCACTCCATAAATGCCCTGGTGGTATGTCTGCTGGGCATGACGATATCACATGTCTGTGCACGTTTCCCGGGTTCGGCACACGACGCTTACATCATGAGGATTAGTCGGGTCCCACAGATGATGTCACAGCTGAAGAACCAGTGTGCCTGGCTTGTCGGTGTGTAATATCTGTTTACCTTGTGTGCTTTTTGTACCTTGGAATTTAACCCTCTTTTCAGACCCATGATATGTTTGTTTGTTTGTATGTAGGTGACTCCGGATACCCCAACATGCCGTGGTTGCTGACACCACTCAGGAACCCTGTGACACCTGCGGAGATACGTTACAATGAGGCACATGGGCGGACCAGGAGAGTGATAGAGCGGACATTTGGTCTACTTAAAAGCAGATTCCGCTGCCTGAACCGGACAGGAGGGGCCCTCCAATATGCACCAGAAAAGGTGTGCAAGATCATAATTGTGTGCTGCATGCTACACAACCTGGCAGTGAGGGAGGAGTTGCCTCTCATCCAGGATGATGACGACCAGCAGCCGCCAGCCGTGGAGGATCCTGCCCTGGGTCATGTTGCGAGTGATGATGAGGGTGAGGGGGATGTTCGCACACAGCTCATCAACAACTTTTTCGCATGATTGTGAGTATACAGTGATGAGTTGTCTACGTTTTTTCATTGCCTGATATGTGTATGTAGTGCAATGTCGCTGCAAACGTGTGGCTGAATGCTACTTGACAGGTTCCTTGCAGTTATGTGTCCGTTGAGTTAGTATGTTCTCCCAAACAGTATTGACATGATTACTAGGTTGTTTTCACGTATCTTGAGAATTGTGTATGGAATGTCTATAGGAGATGTATGCAGTTATTTTGTGATTTAAATACTGTTGTATGTCTGTCCTTCACAGGGTCCTTTGGCTGTTGTTTGGTGACATGTGACCTCCAAAACACACAATCCTGTTACAGAGTGCAAGTTTTCGTGGAGGACAGATGCAGTGCCACACACCCACGTACTGACATTTCTTGCCCACTTGGTTACTTTGTGCTCAATGTCACATGAGGTTACCTTGCATCTGTTGTGGAGTTCACATGTGATTGTGTAATAAACCTGTGCTTCACTTTGGGATGTGCTTCGTCTGTATCCACACATCCGACATTCATTTGCATACTGTACCTGTGGGCTGATTGCCACTGCCTCAGAATGAGTGTTGTGTATGTGCATTCCCCTGTATTTTCAGTTCACAATAGTGGAGGCAATGAATATGATGCCCATGGGAAATTTGTGTTGTGTTGACCTAGTAGTGTGTATCTCTCATATGTGTCACATCAACTTGACTCACAAAACAGTGTTTAATTGTTGTAGTAGTTTTCCTGCACAGTCTTTGTTTAGCAGGTCATCATCTCTATGTCACAGACCAAGTATAATTCACAACAGAGGCAAGTATTGTGTGATTATGAATTTATTTACAGGCATGTGTGAGAATAGTAAACGTAATTGAAAGTGCTGGACATTGTGATAGAAATCCAAAGTTCACAGAGGAGTTGGTAGTGTTGGTAGATGAAATTTCCTCCTGAGTAAAGTCCACAGTCATTTAGTTCATTGTTCCGACTTAGACCCTCCATCACATGTGGGAGAGTTCAGTGACAGTCAACAAGGTGAACGCTTTGCACACAATGGAGGATGTCATGAGCAGGTGTTCACTTCCTGGGGGGTATGCATGGCCATCTGCCTCTCACTTGTCCTTCTTCGGATGACCCCTCTTCTTCTTTCCAGGGGAACCCTCAGGTGCAGGCTGCTGTGGTACCGGGGACTCTCTGCCAGAGTCCTCATCCCTCCCTGTGGCAGTTGCAGATGTTGTGGCAACAGATGTAGTGGCACACAGGGAGGTGTGGTCATGTTGCCAGCAATCTGGCGGAGGCATGTGAGTATGTCCCTATGCACCGCCGTGAGTTCATCAATTTTGTCCTTATTAGACTCCATTCAGGACATGTGTGTCTCCACCCGGGACATGTGGGAGTCCAATCTGGCATGATGGGCAGCCTGCTGTTGTTGGATGTCCCTGAGGATCCCCACTACCTGGCCAAAGCCTCTGGTGCTTTCCTGGTATGCATCTGTGATGCGTACCATCTGTGGATCATCTTGCAGTGCAGACCCATCTTCAGGTGGTGGCCTCTCCCTGCCCTCACTCCCACCACCCTTACCCACACGAGCAGGACCTGCCGTTGCAGGCACAGACGACACTGGTCCTCCTTCTGTGTTGGCACTGGTGGTGTTGTCCGCCACCTCCATAGTGCCCTGTGTAGCTCTGCCATTGGTGTTATGTTGACTTGGTCTGTCCGTGTTGGTAGAGGTTATATGGGTGTTTGCAGATGTAGCAGGAGTGGTGGCAGGGGGTGCTGATGTTACAGGTGCTGGTGCTGCACGCTGACCCACACCGGAGGGGCCAGGTCATTCGTCATCGTCCGAAGAGGACTGTGAGACATCCACACCGGAGAGCTCAGGGTCAACCAGAGTCTGGGACTGGGATTCCTCTTCTGTTCCTGCAGTGTCCCCAGCATCCCCTGTGGGTGGAAGAGACACACAATGTATGTTGTGGTTCAGCACACATCAACGGATCACACACATTACAGTTGCTACTGTACTTCATGATGAGTGTATGTACCTTGCATTGTCCTCAGTTGTCACGGACAGAGGTCTATATTGGTTGAGCACATTGTCATGACAACCTGAAGAGTTTTGATGGGCACATGGAGCTGTGTGCATGAACAGCTCATGTATTGATTCATTGACTGTACATGGCCATTGCTACTCAAGTGCAATCCCGTGCCTGACACAGGTGTGTTGTCCTTGTCAACATTTGTGCTTTAACAATGACATACGTGCACTTCCTCTTACGATGTGTTGCAAGAGTGGGGCATGTGTGCTGGCATTTGTGCATGTATTTTTGAGTCACATTGGTGTGTCTATACGACATGGTCAGAGTCCGGTATGTCTGAGATTTCTTGAGAGATACTATTTTGTTGTATGTGTTCCTAGTTTACATCTCATTGCACACATGTGATGGTGTTACCGTAGCAAATGATGTAGCTGCTGAGCTTTGTATGTGACAACGTCATTTATCTTTTCAATGTCCTCCATGGATAGAGGAGTTAACCAAGGCAGCTCTCTTGATTTTCCATGCTCATGACAGTGAGGGCCAGAGGTTTGTGTGTTTGAGTTATGCTGCTGTAAGTTGTATGCCCCCTCCAACCCAGTCCAGGTTACTCCTTGTGTTGCAAGTGTCAATGACAGTGAGCGGAGTGTTGTGTCAAGGATGCTGACAATGCTGCATGATGTAGGAGTAGGATGCAGCTCACAACAGCGTCTTGTGTAAATGACACCATGCAACAGTGTCAGCTATCGTGCTGTGGCCATTCCATTCACTGTCAGGTGTCCCCTGACAATGATGTTTATGTAGCTTCGTGTTTGTGTTTCGATATGTGCTATGTCTGCATCTCCCCAATTGTCATAGAACCCACACACCTTCACAGCCAGGCCAGGGGGCACCCCTGGGACACTGCATCCCCAGACAGTGAGTGGAAACATACAGTTGAGATGGCTGTGAGTGTGAACGTATGTGAGGGGGCCAGTGCCTAGTTGTGACTTGCAGCCAATTCATACATCAGGCCCAGTGTCAGCCATATTGGCAGTTCTTTTCCACTCCCTGTGAGGTGAGCTTGGTTCAGGGTGGGCTTGATGGGCCATGTGGGAGGAGGACTATTGGCTGTGACTACGACTCCCATCATGCTATTGGATGCACCCACCTTCCCAGAATACCCAAGCTTCCTTCCTGTGAATCAGCTTCCCTGTGAGGTAGTGTAATGGTGCTGGCAAGATGGCTGACAGTGGTGTCCTGGTGTTTGTTTGAACACAAGTCCCAACAGGGCCTTGTGCTTCACACAGCAGAGCCCAGTGTGAGGCATCTTTGTAGGAGATTTTACTTGGCTCTGAGGGAGTGCATTATCCCAGGTGAGTTGTGTGGAGTTTGTGGGAGGGTGTGTGTGTGTGACAGGGCCTGCTGGTAGATGTAGTCAGAGCTGGCAGTCCTCCTCCCCCCCAGACCAGATGGGCCACCATGAAGCATGCTTCCATTGCAGGGAGTCACAGTACACTTTCAGGATGTCAGGCAGTGGTGTCCTGTTGTTTGTTGGAGCACAGGTCCCACCAGGGCCTTGTGCTCCCCACAGCAGAGCCCAGTGTCAGCCATCTTGGCAGGACTTTTCCACTCCCTGTGAGGTGAGCATGGTTCAGGGTGGGCTTGAAGGGCCATGTGGGATGGGGACTATTGGCTATGACTACGACTCTCATCATGCTATCGGATACACCCACCTTCCCAGAATACCCAAGCTTCCTTCCTGTGACTCAGCTTCCCTGTGTGGTAGTGTAACGGTGCTGGCAAGATGGCTGACAGTGGTGTCCTGGTGTTTGTTTGAACACAAGTCCCAACAGGGCCTTGTGCTTCACACAGCAGAGCCCAGTGTGAGGCATCTTTGTAGGAGATTTTACTTGGCTCTGAGGGAGTGCATTATCTCAGGTGAGTTGTGTGGAGTTTGTGGGAGGGTGTGTGTGTGTGTGTGACAGGGCCTGCTGGTAGATGTAGTCAGAGCTGGCAGTCCTCCTCCCCCCCAGACCAGATGGGCCGCCATGAAGCATGCTTCCATTGCAGGAAGTCACAGTACACTTTCAGGATGTCAGGCAGTGGTGTCCTGTTGTTTGTTGGAGCACAAGACCCACCAGGGCCTTGTGCTCCCCACAGCAGAGCCCAGTGTCAGCCATCTTGGCAGGACTTTTCCACTCCCTGTGAGGTGAGCATGGTTCAGGGTGGGCTTGATGGGCCATGTGGGATGGGGACTATTGGATATGACTATGACTCCCATCATGCTATCGGATACACCCACCTTCCCAGAATACCGAATCTTCCTTCCTGTGACTCAGCTTCCCTGTGTGGTAGTGTAACAGTGCTGGCAAGATGGGTGACAGTGGTGTCCTGGTGTTTGTTTGAACACAAGTCCCAACAGGGCCTTGTGCTTCACACAGCAGAGCCCAGTGTGAGGCATCTTCGTAGGATATTTTACTTGGCTCTGAGAGAGTGCATTATCCCAGGTGAGTTGTGTGGAGTTTGTGGGAGGGTGTGTGTGTGTGACAGGGCCTGCTGGTAGATGTAGTCAGAGCTGGCAGTCCTCCTCCCCCCAGATCAGATGGGCCGCCATGAAGCATGCTTCCATTGCAGGGAGTCACAGTACACTTTCAGGATGTCAGGCAGTGGTGTCCTGTTGTTTGTTGGAGCACAAGTCCCACCAGGGCCTTGTGCTCCCCACAGCAGAGCCCAGTGTCAGCCATCTTGGCAGTACTTTTCCACTCCCTGTGAGGTGAGCATGGTTCAGGGTGGGCTTGATGGGCCATGTGGGATGGGGACTATTGGCTGTAACTACGACTCCCATCATGCTTTTGCCTACACCCACCTTCCCAGCATACCCAACCTTCCTTCCTGTGAATCGGCTTCCCTGTGAGGTAGTGTGACAGTGCTTGCAAAATGGCTGACAGTGTTGGTTGGTGTTCTGGGCCAATGCCTTGCTGTATTTGTTGGTAAGTTTGTACATGTTAGGACATAGTTCCATATTCCTCTGAAATTGCAGGTATTGTGTTTGTCTAACTGGCATACACATCACAGGATATTTGGCTTTCGGTTGATGTGGCTTTGCTAACAGTGATCGGTTTCACTGTCCCCTTGACAGTGATGTGTGTGTATTGGCTCACAATATTGGCTAGTTGGTTATGTACTCACCAGGCTCTGGTATTCCTGTTAATCCATGGATGCCCTCCGGTGGAAGGATGGCTCGCACCTTCTCCTCCCAGGAAGTGAAGTGCATAGGTTTTGCAGGAGGGCCACCGCCGGTCCGCTGGCTCAGGGCATGGTCTCTGCCAATCAGCTTCTTGACCCTCCTTCGCACATCATAGTACCTGTTCCTGATATCCTCCATTGTGCGCAGGCAAGGTGCTTGTGCGTTCACCTTGTTGACAATCCTCTCCCACATCTTTGTTTTCTGGGACATGGGGGTCTGTTGGACCAATGTGCCAAATAACTGTGGCTCTACTCTGAGGATTTCATCTACCATGATTTCCAACTCACTATCTGTGAACTTTGGATTCTTCTTTGGGGGGCATGGTGATGGGTGCTGGTGGGGATTGATGTGTGTGTGAGGGTGCAAGTGAGGGTGAGTGGGTGTCAGTTTAGCTGGGTGTTTGTGAATGTGCTTTTGAGAGGTGCTAATGGTGTAAAGGTTGTGTGGTGGGTGAGTTGTGAGTGTGTCTCTGAGTGCAGTGTGGTGGTGTTCTCTGCTAGCAGATCTGTAGAATTTGCAAAGGATCATGGTAGGGATTTTGGCCCATTATGTAGGTGGAGTTGTGGGTGTGTCTTTGTTAATGTTTTTTATTTTTTTTATTGACTTTGACAATGCTTGTTTGGTCTTTTTCTATTTTATTTTGTTGAGCATGACGGAGACGTTCAGTTGTCCGGGACGGACGCTTACAGCGGCAATTGCGGGCTAATCCGAGTCTATCACACTCACATTATGCTATGTTGCAGCGTTCGTGTACGCGTCGGTCGCGACGGGCTCTTTTACGTGGTAGTTACTGTGTTCCGTACGTTACGGTCTTACGGATTGTGCTCCGTGCGAGTCAGTTTAGTTTCACCCGCATTGCATCGTACTACGCCGGTCGTACAGCGCGTGTTCGTGGCAGTCGGAACCATTCCCGGTCCGTGTCGTTCGGAACGGTTCCCGGTCCGTTTACGGGCGAATCACTGTTTTCCGTACGTTTCGGTCTTGCGGATTGTGCTCCGTGCAAGTCGTTTGTATTTCACATGCATTGCATCGTACTAGGTCGGTCGTACGGCGCGTGTACGTGTCGGTCGGAATCCAGTCCCGGTCCGTGTCAGTCGGAACGGTTTACAACCGAGATCGGAATCGGGCCCTTAGTCTCTATTGTTTTTTTATTTGTGTATAAAAAATATACTTACTATTTTTAGTTGATGAAGTGTCTTTTGTTGATGTTGTGGTTTTGTTGATTTCTGTAGAAGCTGTTAAGAAAAAAACATTTGTTAGCTCTGTTTTATTTTTTATTAAATTAATTACTTTTGAATAGTTTACTTTATTTGTTGGTTAAGTCATATACTTACTTTCTGATATATTTTTTATAATGTTGATTTTATTATTGTTGTGTACGTAAATCTTTGTGTTGAATTTTCTAGGTAGAATTTTAGTGAAGTTAAATCTGTGATATGTAAAGGAAAGCATGTTATAGTTATTTTTAGTATTAATTTTATTTATTTAGTTACAAAGGGGCTCATTATGATAATGGGCGGATCGCCACCGCCCGTATGGCGGTGGCGAACCGCCCGCTATTTTCCTCCGCCCGCCACACATTTTCCCCCGCCATATTACTATGGCGGGGGGGACCCCGGCGGACGGAAAGACCGTCCGCCGGTTTTCCGCCCGGTCGATGAGTCGACCGGGCGGAAAAGCAGTTAATATGGTGGCGGTGTCTAGTAGACACCGCCATCCATATTATGATGCATGCGGGGTTATGCCTTTCCGCGGCGGCAACGCCGCCACGGAAAGGCATACGGTCTTCTACATTGGGGGCCCGTAGCGGGCCCCCAGGGATTCTGGGGGGTGGGGGGTGCACATGGGGGGTACCTATGGTACCCCCCTACATTTCAATGTACAACGTGGCAGGCACCGGTGCCTGTCACGTTGTGCATTGAAAAGCACAACTTGCATTTTTGGCATTGCAGCGGGCGGTGCTTTCAGCACCGCCCGCCGCAATGTTGGAAATGCGGGATGCACCCGCCAGTGTGGCGGGCGCATCCTAATGGGACGTGCGGGACTGCCGCATGCATTGCGGGCGGTCCCATTTCCCGGGGGTATGGCGGGCGGACAAAGTCCGCCCGCCATGCTAATGACCCCCATAGTTTTGTGCTTACCTTTATTGAGGGATTTTCGGAATAGTTGTATGTGTAGTTGTTCTTCGTTCTGTGTTATCTCTCGCAAAGGTTCACTCTTTCTCCATGGTTGTCCGTTATATGGTAAATTTTATGTTACTTAATTGATTGGTTTTATAGTGGTTATTTAATTAGTTAGAGTTTTCTATTGGTTTGTGTTGGTGTAGTTTAAATGTATTGGTCGAGATAGCTTTTTTGAATTTTTTAGCTGTTACCATTTCATTTGTTTCACATTTATTATGTTTATTTATTGTTTGTTTTATTTTCTTAATTGTTGTTATTTAAATTTATATGTAGATAAATGTGATATATTTTTTATATTTGTGTTTGTTTATTTTCGGTAGTTGTGATATATTTTTAATGTTGTATTGTTTGTTTATTTATTTGTTTTTGAATGTTTAATTTATTTGTTTTAATTAATTTTATTATTTTGTAATAATGTTTTTGGTTTGTTTTAAATATTTGGTATATTTTATTTTATTATATTATTGCAAATGGTATTTTTTATGTTTAAATGTAATTTTCAATATAGTTTATTTGTATTTTATCGATGTTTGTGTTGTCGATATTGTTTATATCAATGTTTTTGATGTGTTTAATGTTATTTTAATGTTATTGATATTTTTGTATTCTTTATTTTTGTTTCTTTATTTTTGTTCTCGATATTTTTGTTATCGATATTTTTTTAGACGATGTCTTTTTATCGATTTCTGTTTTGTGTATTGTGTATCGATATTTTTGTATACAATATTGTTATCTCAATATTTTTGTGATGCGATATTATTGGAGTCGATGTTGCATCAGTGATCCGTCTCCCAGGGCAATTCTGCACAATAGCAGACTGAAATTTGTCCTTTCTGAGGAATTCTAGTAGTTAGCAACTCCAACCCCTGATTTTTCGTTAACTTTACCTCAGATAGGGCTCACCCACCAGAATTCTTTTACATCCAGACTGATTGTACATATTCTGCAATACTGCAGCAGGAGACCAGACCCAAAAGCTACCCAAGTGGATACATTTCTACAGGACTGGAGCATGAGTCTCAATTATGCCTTTGCTTCTCTCATGTTTCTAGCCCGAACGTGCTTCAGACAAAAATCAACAAGGGGCGATGATGCTGGTGGCCCTAATCTGGAGGACATATGCCTGGTTTCCTCTTCTTCTAGAGATGTCCTACTACTTTGGGTCATGCTTCTCTCTCACAGGGACATCCTTCCAGGTCCGGGAGGGGACTTCCATCCTATGATTGTAGACAACCTTCTTGTTCTCATGGCCTGGTGCATTTCAGAGAAACATGGCATCTGCCAGGCCTTTCAGAGGAGGCTTCCTTTTTTGTCAAGCATTCAAGTACTCACAAAATACAAAGATTAGCATGGTAGGCATGGTGCAGTTAGTGTATGGAAGGACAAGTGGATCCCGTGGGGACAGACATTGTATTGATCATGAATTTTCTTTCAGAGATGGCTATGGTTGCCTGGGAACAGTCCACAGGAAATTCATTCTGGTCTGCAATCTCCGTGGGGTATTCCCTGGTCGCAGGCAACCTGGCAATTGCTCACTCTCCAGGTTGCAAATTTTTGAGGAGGATCAGGTTATCCAATCCACCTAGTCCCAAATGCATTAGACCATGGGACTTTGATATGGTCTTTCAACTTTTATGGGATTGGCTAGACAATAACGATCTTTCCAGAAAACAACTGTTTGCAAAATTGACCATATTATTATGCCACATCTCTTGCAAGAATGTCTCTGATGTGTGGGCTTGTAGGCGTACAAAGTTCAACACTCGGACTGTTCTTTGCGCGTCATTCCCTAACAACCAAAAGTTGTGTTTAATGCAATGTTTTCAAGTGCATGCACCTATTTTAAAGAACCTCAGACCCAGGGAAGTAAATCAGTTATTCATTTTGATCATGAGACCTCGAAACCAGTACTATCACTGTAAGACCACTGACTCATTGTCAGTGAAATTGCTCTCCCACCCTCGCAGCTCCACCATTAAGTGAGGCCTGCCCCTGCACTCTCGAGTGTTGGTGATCGAGGCCCTCCTCCACCCGCAGGTTTCCCTGCGCCTCATCCCTGGTGGTCCAGTGGACCTCTGTCTCCTTCCTCTAACTCTGCTCTTTCACTCGTTTTTCTACCCTTTTTTATCTTTCACCTTTCTGCACTTTTCTGCATCTCTGCTCTTTTGTGCCTTATTTCTGCTCATTTTCCCTTCCTCTCGCTCTGCCCTTTCACTTGTTTTCACTCGTTTTTCTACCCTCTTATCTTTCACCTTTCTGCACTTTTCTGCATCTCTGCTCTTTTGTGCCTTATTTCTGCTCATTTTCCCTTCCTCTCGCTCTGCCCTTTCACTAGTTTTCACTCGTTTTTCTACCCTCTTTTATCTTTCCCCTTTCTGCATCTCTGCTCTTTTGTGCCTTATTTCTGCCTATTTTCCCTTTTTTCTTTATCCCTTATTTCCTCCCTTTACCTTTCCCCGCCGCTGCTGCCCCCGCGGCCCCTCCCCCCAGCGCGACCGGCCAATCCAGCTCCCCTCCCCGCTCCCGCCTCCCAGCTGTCCAGCCCTCCTCGACCCCTACTTAATGGCGGCCACTGCGGGGACAGGCGAGCAAGACCACTGACTCATTGTCAGTGAAATTGCTCTCCCACCCTCGCAGCTCCACCATTAAGTGAGGCCTGCCCCTGCCCCTGCACTCTCGAGTGTTGGTGATCGAGGCCCTCCTCCACCCGCAGGTTTCCTGCGCCTCATCCCTGGTGGTCCAGTGGACCTCTGTCTCCTTCCTCTAACTCTGCTCTTTCACTCGTTTTTCTACCCTTTTTATCTTTCACCTTTCTGCACTTTTCTGCATCTCTGCTCTTTTGTGCCTTATTTCTGCTCATTTTCCCTTCCTCTCGCTCTGCCCTTTCACTTGTTTTCACTCGTTTTTCTACCCTCTTTTATCTTTCACCTTTCTGCACTTTTCTGCATCTCTGCTCTTTTGTGCCTTATTTCTGCTCATTTTCCCTTCCTCTCGCTCTGCCCTTTCACTAGTTTTCACTCGTTTTTCTACCCTCTTTTATCTTTCACCTTTCTGCATCTCTGCTCTTTTGTGCCTTATTTCTGCCTATTTTCCCTTTTTTCTTTATCCCTTATTTCCTCCCTTTACCTTTCCACGCCGCTGCTGCCCCCGTGGCCCCTCCCCCCCAGCGCGACCGGCCAATCCAGCTCCCCTCCCCGCTCCCGCCTCCCAGCTGTCCAGCCCTCCCCGACCCCTACTTAATGGCGGCCACTGCGCGGCCGCGGGCGCGCCGCTGGCGCGCCGAAGGCGCGTCAAAGGCAAGCCCGTCTGTGCCCGTCCGCGACCCGACCGCGACCAGCGCCAGGAACCCTGGACCTCCGCCCCGCCAACGCTACGACCCAGCAGCACTCCACGCACTCAACCCAGGCCGCAACAACAACTGCAAGCTAGCATCACCAGCCGACTCCCACGGACCCTTCAGCTGTCACCGCTGCCGGCACACCTGCAGCACCGCCAAGAACACGGATCCAGCACAACCCGCCCACAAGAACACAACCGAACCGAAGACCCTGCAATGCATCCTCCTCAACGTCCGATCCCTCCACAAACACGCCACAGAAATCTGGGACCTCCTCGACAGCACCACCCCGGACGTAGCGTTCTTCACCGAAACCTGGACCAACACCACCTCGGGACCGGACATCGCCATCGCCATCCCCCAAGGATACAAGATCTCCAGGAAGGACCGCCCCACCCGCCCAGGAGGAGGAATCGCCATCGTCCACAAATCCAGCCTCCGCCTGAGCACACTCCCTGACGAGCCCACAGAACTGATGGAACACCTTCACTTCAAGATACTGGCCAGCCCCACCGCCACCCTCCGAGGAACCCTCATCTACCGACCCCCTGGACCCCGCGGACCCTTCGCCAACTCCATCACGGACATTATCTCCCCGCAGGCCATCGCATCCACCAACTACACCCTGCTGGGAGACCTCAACTTCCACCTCGACAACCAACTGGACCCCAACACCACATCCCTCCTGGACAACCTCCACAACATTGGACTGCGCCAGATCATGACCGAGCCCACGCACTCAGCAGGACACACCCTCGACCCCCTCTTCACTACAGGAAACTCCATCACCTTCAGCCACACCACCGAACTCCCATGGACCGACCATCGTTGCGTCCACTTCACCTTCAGAACACCCACCATCCACAGACACCAGCACCTGCTTCCACGAAGAAACTGGACCAAAATCACCGACGACCAGCTCACCTCCTCACTCAACAACTCCACCCCAACCATCGCGGAAAACGACGACCCCAACACCGCAGCCCGAACCCTTCATAGATGGATCACGGACAGCACCAACACCATAGCCCCCTCAAGAAAAACAACAATACACGCGCCAAGAAAGCCAGATGGTTTACCACCGAACTTCGAGAGTCCAGAAGCACATGCCGCCGCCTCGAAAAGGCCTGGAGGAACACCAAATCCACAGAAGCCCACGAAAACTTCAGAGCCGCCACCAACGCCCACCATCAACTCATCAGAGAAACGAGGAAAAAGCGATTGAAGACAGAATCTCCACCCACGCGCACAACAGCAAGGAACTCTTCAGCATCATCAAGGAGTTCGCCCAACCCACTAGCGAGTCTACCGACATCCCTCCCTCACAAGACCTCTGCGACAAACTCAGCACCTTTTTCCACCACAAAATCAAGAGCATCTACGACAACTTCGACGAAGACAACCAACACACTGAACCCTCACCAACCACCCCCGACACTCGGAAACCAGCGATTGACGACTGGACAGCCCTCACCACGGAAGACACACTGAAGACAATGAAGTCAATCCACTCAGGGGCCCCCACGGACCCCTGCCCCCACCACATCTTCAACAGAGCCGCCGACACCATCGCACCCATGCTCCGCCACACCATCAACCGCTCCCTGGCGACCGCCTCGTTCCCCGATGACTGGAAACACGCCGAGGTCAACCCCCTCCTAAAGAAACCCTCAGCGGACCCCACCGACCTCAAAAACTACAGACCCATCTCCCTGCTCCCGTTCCCAGCGAAAGTCATCGAGAAAGCCATCAACAGCCAACTCGCCACATTCATTGAAGAACACAACATCCTCGACTCCTCCCAATCAGGCTTCAGAAAAAACCACAGTACGGAAACCGCCCTCCTCGCCGCAACAGACGACATCCGCACCCTACTGGACAAAGGAGAAACAGTAGCCCTCATCCTCCTCGACCTATCAGCGGCGTTCGACACAGTCTCCCACCGCACCCTAATACGCAGACTCTACGACGCAGGAATCCAGGACAAGGCCCTCGACTGGATCCGCTCCTTCCTCTCCGGCAGGACGCAGCGGGTCAGACTCCCCCTTTCCTCTCGGACCCCACACCTACCACCTGCGGAGTCCCCCAGGGCTCCTCCCACAGCCCGACGCTCTTCAACGTCTACATGGCTCCACTCGCCCCCATCGTCAGAACCTACGGACTCAACATCGTGTCATAGGCAGACGACACCCAGCTCATCCTCTCCCTATCCAACGAGCCCAACACCGCCAGACGCAACTTTCGAGAAGGCATGGAAGCCGTCGCCAAATGGATGAAAAACAGCTGCCTACAACTAAACACCAACAAAACATAAGTACTCATCATGGGCCCAAACCCCGATGCCTGGAGCGACACCTGGTGGCCCCCCGCCCTCGGAAACCCGCCAACCCCCACGGACCACGCACGCAACCTGGGAATCATCCTGGACTCCGAGCTCAAAATGGACCGCCAGATCAACTCTGTCTCGTCTTCCTGCTTCCACACCCTCCGCCTCCTTCGTAAGACCTTCAAATGGATCCCCCTCGAACACCGAAAGACCGTCACTCACGCCCTGGTCACCAGCAGACTCGACTACGGCAACGCACTCTACGCCGGAATAAACAAAAACCTCACCCGCAAGCTACAGAACATCCAGAACGCCGCCGCAAGACTAGTCCTCAACCTGCCAAAACACTGCCACATCTCCCAGCACCTGCGCACACTCCACTGGCTCCCTGTCGAGGCGAGAATCACCTTCAAGATGCTCACCCACGCACACAAGGCCCTCCACGGCACCGGACCAGCATACCTGAACAGCCGACTCAAATTCCACGCACCCCAAAGGACCCTACGATCAGCCCAGCTCTCCTACGCCGTGGTCCCCCGCACCAGAAAGACCAGATCGGGAGGCCGCTCCTTCTCCTTCCTCGCGGCCAAAGCATGGAACGCCCTTCCGCTCCACCTCAGACAGACAACATCGCTCCCCATCTTCGCAAGAAACCTCAAAACCTGGCTTTTCGACAGACCCCCACCTTGATGGATGGAACCTGCACCCCCCCACCCCAGCGCCTTGAGACCCTTACGGGTGAGTAGTCGCGCTTTAACAAACCCCTGATTGATTGATCACTCACTTTAGCTCGATGGGTCTGGTGGTTAATGCAAGAGACAGGGATTGACACATCACATTTTGTTGTTCATTCTACAAGAAGCTAATTATTCTCATCATTTGTGAATATTTTCTTCAGCCACTCAATTTATTTGTGATGTTGTCAGTGAATTTATAACAATGTACCATGATATCATTTTTGAGGCTTTTTTAATTGTATATATTACATGGTTTTAAATGTCTATATATGTGATTAGTATGTCCTTTATTGTGGTCATTGTGTTTTTTGTAGATATGATAAATTGTTCTTGTAGTGTTATTGTGCAATGAAATGTTTATCTAAGTGTAACATGGAGGTATTTTCTACCCTATAAACAAGAAGATGATCACATTTGATGCATGACATTATATATATTTTGGACAAAATCTAATAAAGTACACTGCTTTTTTCAAATGCTCTGATTGCCTAAATCTATTATAGTAGTTTCCTATTATCATATTGGCTGCCAAGGGATTATTGTTGTATTTTGTTTATATTTCCCCTGCCCTTGGAGCCGTTATCTATATACAGGGGGTCCCTATTTCATGCACTTCATTTTACAAGAAGCGCCATCTCTTCCAAAGCACTTACTCATGGAGCTAGATTGGAAGATATTTTGGGATCAGCAGACTGGTCTTCCAATTTCATTACAAGACCGGAGGCTATCATTATGCACCAACTTTTTATTAATGCCCCAACTTGCAGCCCTTTAAACATCATTCAATATAACACATCATAAAACACATATCCCCTTCTGGAATCTTGAAGCAGAGTATTTCTCTTTTATTAGATGCTCTTGACAAGACAAGTAGTGCATCCTTCTATGTTTATCTTCACTTACTATTACTTTGAAGTTTTCTCTCTTTTAGTCTTCTGACTTTTCCAATTTATGGATGGGTCAATTCTCTGCTTTTTTCATGTTTAGTTAGTCTTTAATTATATTTCTGTTTAACCCTACAGTTTGCCCTGGTATTGTGCATGATTGTTGCCTTTAAGTCTTCTAGCTTTTAGTTTATTTGTTGATTATTGCTTACCTTAGTTCGTTTGGGAGCGTCTAACTTCGAAAAAAACTTTCCGGCAAATTCCTGTACAGCCTGCACAGTACTGCGTAATGCGACTTGCCGCTTGTTTCTCTTTGTAGTGAGCATGCTGTCAGTTACCAAGCATGTGAATCAAAGGGGAGAGGAACATCCGATCTCGGCGTTCTCTCTCTGGCCCCAGCACTCGTCACGTGCATGGCACTTCAAGGCCATAGACAAGGGACTGGGGATTAGTTAAGGCGGCGGCCATTTTCCTTTGTGAATCTTCATTTGAATGCTTCCTTTTCACTCGTGATCACGTTCTAAGCATTGCCATGATGACGCACTTAATTTCTGTTAGCTGACTCACCATGTGAAGCCTCTTGCTGGCGTGCTGCGCTTTCATAGATTACCCATTTAAAAACAAAAAAAGGAAGAAAAAAGGAGATATATTTAAATATTTAGGGGCCTATTAGGATGGCGGGCGGACTAAAGTCCGCCCGCCACCCTAGCGGTAACGGGACCAGCTGCCAGACATGCGGCGGTCCCGTCACCCCAATCATGATGCTACCGCCACCGCAGCGGTTGCATCTGGCGTTTTAACAATGCGGCGGGTGCTGCAGGCTGCAGCACCCTCCGCAATGGTGAAATGCCATGTAGTGCATTTCCATGCACAACGTGGCAGGCACAGCGTGGTGCCTGCCACCTTGTGCATGGACATGCAGGGGGGTACCATGGGTACCCCACAAGTGCACCCCCAACCCCCCACCCCCATGGGGGCCCGCAACGGGCCCGCAAAGCTAATCCCCGCCAGCCTTTCCATGCCGGCATCACCGCCATGGAAAGGCCCTGGAAATCAACCATCATAATATGGATGGCGGTGCCTGCTAGACACCGCCACCATATTAGGGGTCAAGTCCGCCCGGCCGGCAATCGGAACAATTGCCGAACGGGGGAAAAGCGGCGAACGCACTTTGTGTCTGCCGCGATACCCTCGCCATCATAATACGGCGGGGGGTATTGCTCGTTACGATGGCGTAACGGTCGCCGGCTCGGCGGTGACGAACGTTGCGACATCGTAATGACCCCCTAAGTGAGGAAAAAGAATATGGCAGATGGATCAGAATCTCAGGACCTGCATTCTTTTGAGTATAATGATGATTTGTTTAAAAGATATTTCGAGCTGGAGCTAAGATTTTCCGATAAAGAAGTAGTGGAAGCCGCTTTATCTAAGCAGAATAGAGATAATCCTTCGGAGGAGGATTATTTTTCAATTTCAAAGGAGAAGTCCTCTGTTACTGTTAAGAAAGGAGGTAAGGTATCTAAGAAGGCAAATCACCTTGTTAACAATGATGTTGATTTTGGGAGAAATAACTGTGTAAAGGGTGGTCTATCTTCCTGCTTAGTCTTGTAGCCCTAGCGTTACAATAGAATGTGGTGTCCTTAGCAGCACAGAAAGCAAGAGCGACCATATTAGTGCTACATTGGGGTTTGTGTCCAGAGCAGCACAAAGAGAAAGAGTGACCTTAATGGCATGAAAGGCAGACAAGGCTTCCTTAATGTAGATGAGGAACTATATGATAATGAGGACATGGAATTCAATGAATATGTGTTTGACCCGCAAGAGGCCTTAGAGAGTTCAGAATGCCTGGATAATGATATCGAACAGACTTCAACCTCAAGGGTGATTAAAGACCCTCTTGGTGGGGATATGTTTAATCTCAATGCAATCAGGCACCCTCGTAGTTTGGATTGGTGGCCTATGGAGCATGTGCGAAAATTATTAGATTTTGGTTGAGGAAACCCTTAGATAAGGGTACTTGCAACTTAATGAGGGCTGAATGTCCAAGACCCATCATAGAAAATGAAACCTGAAATATTCCAAATCTTGATCCAGAGTTGATAACCTTCCTTTTTAAAACGTGAAAGGACTCAAGAAAGGGAATTGAGTGCAGCTTAAAGCAATGCCAAGACAGATTGTCAGATATTCCAGGCTTGTCCTTGGCTTGTATTTGCATATGGCTGAGGAAGCTAATTATATGAATTTACTTGTTGCTGTGGATCTCTTGAGGGGTTGGAGCCAGCAAGCTATCTATATGCTAGGGAATGCTAACACAGGACTCATAGCGGAGAAGAGAAACATTGTCCTTATGAGGATGAACCCCAAGCTAGCAGACTTAGCCAATAGGGAAGGCATGTAATCAAAATGGCCTACTCTTCGGGGGAAGCTTGGTTACATCTTAAGATAAATATGTCTCTACCTTTACTGCCCTTAGCAAGGCACAATCAAATATGAGATGTGTTTTTTACACAAGAGTTTTTGGAAGGGCTGACAGTAGGGGACTAGCTTTTGGATGTGGAATTCAAAGGTCCCACTACTACTTTCAGGACTCATGAGGATATGCAAGGAACTTTCGCTCCAACATGGGTTTCTTTCCGCAAAGAAGGCGAGCCTCTCACTCCCATTGAAACAGATCCAGATCTCAAGGATCAGAAGGTCAAGTGAGTCTGAATGCTTCGGATGGTTCTTCCTAAATAAGAGTAGGAGGAAGATTACGGTTTGCTGTTCAAAACTGGGCAAATCTAACAAGGGATCCATGGATTTTGAAAACGGTAGGAGGTTTCCCTTTGGTCTATCTTCAGCTCCTAGGTGTTTTACCAAGGTGTTGCATCCAATTATAGCCTTCTTGAGAGAAAGGCCCACTTCACTACAGAGCTCTTCAGAGACTGAAGACCTTGGGACTGAGGAAAGGTTTGTGGTATGCAGATGCAATACCTCTATCCCTAGAAGCTCAGAAAGACTTTGAATGGTGGCTGGACAATCTAGAGATATGGATTGGCAAAGCCATTTTTGGTAGTGTCCCGGAGTATACTTTACAGGCGGATGGCAGCAACTTTGGTTGGGGAACACGTTTGAATGAGATGGAGACTGGAAGGAGATGGTCCAGAGAGGAGCAATGTTTGCATATAAAGTGTTTAGAAATGTTAGCTGGTTTGAATGCATTGATGAGTTTTAGGAGAGTGTTATCAAACAGTGTGGTGTTGATTCGTATGGACAATTTTTCAACAGTGTCATACATAAATCGGCTAAGGGGATCGAGGTCGAAGCAATTGGCAGATCTTCCCAGGGAGATCTTGTATTTTTGTTGGGAACAGAAAATCCTCTTGAAAGCAGAATATATTTTAGGTTTGCAGAATCAGAGAGCAGATTGGAGTTTTAGGAATCTCAGGGATTTAGGCGATTGGAAGTTGAATCCAATTATTTTCAGGAAGATTCAGAAGATAATGGGGCCCAATTCCAGTCAGTTTATCTGCAAGCAGATTGACCTTTCAGATGCACAAATATTACAGTTGGAGACTGGATCACAGTGCGGCTATGACAGACTCCTTCCTTCAGGACTGGAAGGGAGACATGACTTACGCTTCTCCCCCTTTTTCAGTGATTCAGAGAGTGTTGTTAAAAGTTGAGAGAGAAAGGTGCAGTATTATTTTTGTGACTCCCTTTTGGAGCTGTCAGGTTTGGTTTCCTGGGGTAATGGAATTTGCAATAGAGGAGCTCCATTTGAAGGAAAGGATCATCCTTTGGTACTAGAAGATAATGAACCTTCTTGTTTGGAAGATTTCAGGGGCTCAGGCAAATACTCAGGTCTTTCAGAAAAAGCAAGAAGTTATTGGATACATCCTGGGCACCAGGTACCAGGAAAAGGTACTGAGGGGTCTGGAAGAAATGGTGTAGTTGGTAAATGGTGAGGAATTTGGATTCTGTGGAGGCCCCTGTAGTAGAGCTAGCAAATTATGTGGTCGAACTGTTCAATTCAGGCCTCTCTTACAGAACAATGAATTATTATAGATCAGGTGTTGTCAGGAGGCCATGCATAGGTGAATACCTTTGCTATAGGATGCGATCCTTTGGTCCGTAGAGTAACGAAGGGAATTAGGCTTAGAAGGTGCCTAGAGTGCTATATAAATCCTTATGTGATCTGATTTTTTATCTTTTTGTATTCTGGCCAGGTAACGTTTGCTATTCATTGAGACAAATATCTCTGAAGTTAGCAAACTTTACTTTGTTTGATCTCTTTTAGAAGAGCATTGGATGTTAAGGCTCTGAAGATTTGTAACAGATTTTATACTTCAGATGTCCTTCACTTTGATATTTGGACAAGGACTAAGACCATGTCTGAAAGTATTTATTACCCATCGTTTCAGGGCTGCAAGATGTTGTGTGTAGTGAGCTGCATGAAAGTTTATGAGCAAAGAATGTTGGAATATTTACCTGATGGGGAAAAACAGTTATTGATCTCCTATGTGAAACATTATAAGGCGGTTTCAATGGCTACAATATCAAAGTGGGTGAGATCAGTCATGTAGGAAGCTGGAGTTGATTTATTGAAGTTTGGAGAGCACTCCTGTAGTGGTGCTATGGGTAGTAAAGTTTATTGGGCAGGCGCAACTTTTGCTGAGATTCTGAAGGCAGCAGACAGGTCAAATGCTAACACGTTTGCTAAATTCTATCTTAGACCAGTGGAGCATGTGAGCAGTCTGGCACTGGAGAGCTTTAAACATGCATAATGATAGCCTTCAGTCTTGCAATGAAATGGCTATTCTCCAATTAACATGCAGAGAAAATGTTGATTTCATTTAAAACAACGGAGACTAGCATTATCACACCCACCTCTCCCAGTATGATTTTCTGAATAAATTATTAATATTACATGTGATGCAGAAGAAATATTGAGAATGTGTTTATGTGTTTGGGCTTAGCTGTATCAACAAGTGTTATTTACAGGTTTGTCCTCATTTGTTTGTAGAAAATTTGTTGATTTATATTTTTCTTTTACACACAACAATTTGCAGTAGAAGACAGTTTGTGTTAAGGCTAAAGAAGGTTTCGTGTTTCGTCGCAGCCTAAAGAGGAATGTGTTTGTGGCAGGGGTTTATATAATCTGTTTCATGATTCCAGAATGGAAAGTGTTTTATGATGTGTTATGCTGAATGTTCATTAAAGGGCTAAGAGTTGGGGCAGCAATAAAAGGTTTATACATAATACTAGCCTCCTTTGTTTTTAATGAAATCAAGGTTCTCTCTGCATGTTAATTGGAGAATTGCCATTCTACTGCCAAGAAGTTTTATTTTAAACTAATATCTGAGATGGCTTCACTGGTGCTGAGTCAACTTTGAGTAGGCATAATCTGTGCCTCTAGTACTGACACTGAATGAAAAATTTTCTAGCCATTGTGAAGGAGAGTTTCAATTCTCTTATGAACACAGTGTTTTGTCTTATGCATCTTAAGTTGTTATTGCTTGAGACTGTCACCTGGCAACCAGGCCTTGTGGTGAGAGTTCTGATGGTCTGGGATTACGTTCTCCAGCAGAACTGTCACTCGAACAGCATGTTTCCTGAGCTCCTTAAATAAAATAGGTGTTAGCACTACTTCTGTGTGGTTCTTACTTCTGAAAAGTGGCGACAAGGATGGGATACTGTTCCCTGGAAGCTCATACAGATAAAGCAAACCCTTGAATCATTTTGGACGAGCTCCAAGGCGATTGTCGGAGCACAACGGGCAGGTATTGTGGAAAGCGCTATGTTTAACTGGATGTGTCTGGCCCAAGTTATTTAATTAACCACGTTAGCCCCATGCAATGCGTCCCAGCTAGGTTAGGCTATTCATGCATTCTGACAGTGTGGAAGACAGGGCCGTTTCTAGGTGTTTTGCCGCCCTAGGCGAGAATTGAAAAATGCCACCCCCTCCCTTATACTACTCTCACTTACCCACGCCTCCATTGCGCAACATCACAGTTCCCATACTTTTTTAATGCACTTGGACCACTGCAGAGAAGTCATTCAGCACACCCACCCATTAACAGAAAAACACCACACAGAACTTCCAAGGCTGCACTCATGTTACTTTAACACTAGCAAAAGACATACAGTTTCAAACAATGGTTTGTCAAGTTCAGTGGCATTCCAACACCCGCAGGAAACAGCGCCAAGCTACGGAATGTGCTGGAACACAATAAAATGGTTGAGGCAAAAAACATAACACACATCGTTACATCCCCACCCCATATTTGCAGGACAAGCACATTCCAGCCCTGAGCTTTCATTTGACAGCCTTATTATTATTACATTCTTCGATATGGAGTACTTGTTTCTTTACATCGAACCAACTGCACTAGCAACACTGCCTGACTGGTAAGTGCCCCCGATCCTGTGTGCCACTCTCAGTCAACCTGGCGTTACAGCCAAGCGCACAAAAAATGCTTGGAATTTTGAACAATCGTCCACTTGTGGCATGATTACGAGTTGCGCAGTATTTACCACACCCTGTAAATAACATAATAAAAGAAAACCCAGGACTGGCGTCCTACCAACATGGCGTTAGGTGACAGTCCTAGAAAGTTATGAAAGTGGCGCCAGCAGCATCAGCCTTCACCAGGCCATGCTGCGAGTCCTGCGCGTGCACTGCTAGTTTGTAGTACTTGGCGCGTGGTAAGCAGATAAGTGCAGCATTCATTCAACCATAGAGATGATGGAGCTGCTCCCAGGGACCGAGTACAGTATCTCAAACTGCACAACTAACTGAGATTGACAGTTAATTCCATGTCATTGCGGACCGCAAGTGCTGAGTTGTCATATAACCAGCAGTGCATTCTGGGAGTTGTAGTCCAGCAAAATGTAAAATGAAACAACTGGGCAACAGCTGTATACATCAATGCATTGTAGAACGGAATATTGGGTCTTTACGTTTTTTCCGCGGCATATTGAGGCTACCAAGGAGGGTGAACGCGAGAGTTCCTGGCGGATGATACCACTGAACTCCAGGGAGAGGAATCATTTTTGGAGAGGGAGGAAGGAGTGGAAGGCACGTGCTTCCTCCTGTCTATGGAGACCATTTGGACATTTTGTAGAATGAAACGATTCCAGTTAGGCCCTGCCTCTGGCACCTAGTGACATGTCACTGGTTGTGGAGCTGAAGGAGGGAAAGGGTTCTCCCACCTTTCTGAAAGAGCTCGGCTACCTCCCTGTATTCAGACCATTCCCCGTGCCCGGGGACATGTCTTCCTGTATCCTGGCAGCTCGTGCCTGGCGAGAGCATAGGCATTATTTCACACAGAACTCTACGGAATCTACTTCTAGTCTTCGAAAGAGTCAGTTTCTAGATCATGACCCCCAAAACTCAACAGGAGGAGATGGAAAATGATGGCCTCCAAGCCAAGAAGTACCTGTGAGCTCAGCTACTGCAGCGGCGCCTCATTAACCTCGTCATCCTTCCAGGCCTGCATCCTTCACGGAGAGCTGCGCCCCGGAGCCGGACTGGCAGCTCCTCTGACTAGAAGAGATTTGGGGGTTGGGGGGATTAGTCCCGGGCAGAAGTGCGAGGTGCTCTCTTACCTCACTCAGAGGTCCGCCTCCGATCGGGTCGAGAGTGAAATCCGAAGTCCCATATGGCGCGCACAGCGCCGAACGTGACGTGAACGTGAAGGCGCTACCCAATGCACTTTCGAGCCGTTCAAGGGGAATTTCCCAAACTCATGTTTTTTGCCGCCCTCCCCCTTTTGCCGCCCTAGGCGGCCGCCTAGTCTTGCCTAATGGTAGAAACGGCCCTGGTGGAAGAAGAAATGAAAGCAGAACTAAGAAAACCAGAAATAAAGGACAATTAAACTACAGAAAGTAATTGGACTATTAAACAAGAAGTGTGTAGATGAGTGGCTACTTTCATTGTTTTAGTTTGTTATGTTTTTTCCTGGTGAGACTGTAGTGTAGTTCCTATTTCCCTAATAGGCTCTGCGCATTGGAATAATATAACCTATAGGCTTGACATAGGACTGAGGTCGGTATGTCCCTATCGAGTATATTAAACTTAATTACTTTTGTGCCAGCTAGCTCAGAGGCCACTAGAAACTCCTTGAAAACAAGAAGGGAGTAGTTTCTGGCAACCGCATAAACATGACCACTTTGTTTCCCTGTAGAATCGGAACACGTCTCAGAATCGTGGAAACAATAGATAACAGTTTCACTCAGTCAATCGTGCATGCTTAGTTTCCACAGAGTTACACAGAAAGGAAAGACGGGCGTTTCAATAAAAAGGTTTTATTGAACAGTCTTGTTTCTCGTGTAAGAGATTTGTGCTGTTATGATCACAAGACAGTATGCAAGATAAATAATGTACAGCGTAAGCAGTAGAAATAAATAATACTGCGCTAGTATTATCTTTTAGCATATATTCACGTACATAAATAACATGAGCTAAAAATGCGAGTACTCATACGATGCGTCTCTAAGCTAGTTCTACCCCAATGTACCTAACCTAATCTAGGTGTAGGGAAAGGTAAGAGTAGGCGAAGTATTCTCTAGTATGGTATACTAAGAGTATGTTAAGATTAGTATGCCAAGAGTCCCTCTAGGTTCTAGTCAGCTCCATACCTTGAGAATGAGAGAGGTGGGAATCTCTTTCGGGACTCGAACTCTAACACCCCGCGAAGGGAGTCAGAACACTGGAAGCTGGATTCTTCTGCGAGCAGGAATGACAGCTTCTTCTCAGTGCATCAGGCCGGGATACGGGCTCTCTGAAGTCGAGGTCTCCTCTAACTTGCTTGGGCAAGGGAAGGTATATTTATACCTGGTAGGTGTCTTGGAATGTTAGCATTGATGTGAAGTCGGACAGAGGAAGACGTCAGGAATGAACCCTTAAGGTATAACGGTTCATACATAATAGATGAGTTCTTGGAGAAATCAATAATCCTGTGCTAGGGGAACTCCCGAGAGCTTAAGGGTCTGGTTTCTAAGAACTCGTTGTGACGTTAGGGTGGACGGATGTCGGTGACCATGCCTGTATTAGGAGTGCACGGCTAATGCCTAAATAAGGACTGGGAATCTATGCCTAAATAAGGGCAATGTGAATTGAGCAACATGGCCGATTCTAGCCGGCTACACACCTCATCCTGACATCGATATAATGTCAGACGAGAAATTACTTACTCAACTTACAGAGTTAATAAAAATTTACAGACAACTAGTCCAATATGTCATGCGGACTTTCACAGTCCAACCACCATTGACCATTCCAAATCAAACCCCCCAACAGGGGAATACACTAAAAATTACACCACAGACTTTATATGCAGTCATGGGTAAAATGCCCACAAAACGTGAGCAAATTCCATCTGGATAGCTCAAAAAATTACTCAAATCGAAGCAGTATTTCCAAATACTAGCCCGTATGAGAAACACAGAATATTAACAATCTGTTTACCAATGGGGATCACACCACAACTGGAAGACTGCACCACTTGGGGCTCAGTCTTTGCTGCCATCTATACTAAAACACATGGTGTTCCATCAATCGCAGTAATACCAGATGTCCTGACACAAATTCAAAACGAATACGGGGCAGAACCTGCTCTGAATTTAGGTATGAAATTACTGAAAAATTTCGACCAGGTCTCAACAATATTATCTAATATTAAAGGGGAGGCAGCAGCAGTGGCGATCCGCCAACGATTAAGGGAATTCGATGTTACAGAACATCAAACAGAACTACCCAGAATAATAGAACAATCTTATGCAGAATTAGGCAGAGATAGTTTGGGTGGAAGACCATTGAAGCCAAAACTATCTGAAAGTCCTGAGAAGGACTCTATTAAACAAACTCCTACATCTTCTAAAAAGAAGTGGGAAACTAATAAACAAAATTCAAACGAGAAACTTTCTCAATCCCGAGGTAGGTCTCCTCAAAAGGAGCCCTCTGAAAGGAGGTATAACCTCAGGAATAGGGATAATTTAAAAAGCCGGACAGGTATCAAGATACTGATACACGTTCCTCTCGTACCTTTCAGATATCGTCACAGACATCGGAAAGAAGAGGACGGTCAGAACATAGAGAAGAACGCGTGAAATCGAAAGACGACAAACACGTTCAGAAAAATAAATCAAAACCTCAATTCTCAAAAAAGAAGGTAGCAGGTCTGAAGATCAGACATGCCGAGGATACTGAGAACACAACTCAAGAACGGAGAATGGGCTCAGACAATGCTGGACAGTGCGGCAGAAGTCACAATAGCTCGCAGGAACCTGAAGGAACTTCTGGAGATAGTGGACTTGAATGAGTACATCACAGTTGAGACTGTAGACACCAGGGTTAGTACTCCACAAAGGTTATATGAAATAACACTCCGGATGGAGGGAGACATACCAAGAAAGGTGAAAACACTCTTTTGGGAGAAACTTTCAAGGGGTTATGATATACTTTTAGCAGAAAAAGACTGGCCACCACAATTTGTCAGGGAGTGCCCACATGGTGAGGACATCATTATGCCTGCCTTCTCCAACCATATTCCAATTCACATAAAATATACTTATGCCAGGAAATGGGCAGTTGCCCAGGCCCCAGCATTATACAAAAATCATGTAGGATGGGATGAGGACTCACCTCACCATAAAATACATCTAAAAAATGAACCTACTGCACAAAGGCAGTACCCAATAAAGCAAGAAGCTAAAAAAACAGGTCAGGGAGATCTTAGATCAACTTGAATACCAAGGGGTGATTGAAAAATGCACCTCTTCAATGAACAATCTTTGTTTCCTGTCTCCAAACCAGACAATACATATCGTCTAGTTTTGGATTACAGACACTTAAACACTTGTTCAAAAACATTTGCAGTGCAAAATGCACATAGTACAGCATTAATGAATAACATTGTGCGTAAAAAATATAAAACCACATTGGACATTTCAAATGGTTTCTTTTGTCAGAACATAGCACCTGAAAGCAGGTACTTAACAGCTTTCTCAATAATGGGGACCCAGCGTCAATTTTGTCGACTCCCACAAGGGTTCAAGAACAGCCCGGGGTTATTCTCAGCGAGGGTAACAGAGTTACTACAAATCTATGATAATGAGGCATTGTCATATGTCGATGACATCTATCTGACTGACGATGACCTGGATAGGCACTTGAACGGGGTGAGTACCATTATATTGGGCTTCGCCTCTGAGGGCTATAAATTCAAATTTAAAAAATCCAGAATTGCCCATCTCAATGTCCTCTTTCTAGGATATGAGCTTTCAAGTGAAGGCAAGAGCTTGGCAGCTAACTTTTTAGAAAGATGTGCGCTGCTCCAACCTCCAAAAACGCTGAAACATTTACAATCCATCCTGGGTTTCCTAAATTTTGGAAGAACTTACATTCTAAATTACGCAGAAAGGGTTAAACCTCTCTACGCATTAATCAAACCTGATTTTTCAATCAAAAATTGGACACAGGAACACACAGAAATCTTGCGTTCACTCCAAGCTAACATGTTAGCAACAAATCACTTACAAACACGCGTAAGTCAACGCAACTTAGTGATCCGAATAATTTCGGGTCAATGCGGATTCACCTACTTAACATTTAATGAGGGTGAAAAAGTACCAATAGCATACAAATCACATTTGTATACACAAGCAGAAATGCACTTCACTTCAACTGAAAAAATACTGACAGCAGTTCAAACCGCTGTAGCAAAAGAAAGAGCTCTAGCCCAAGGGAAACGCATTATTGTCGTAACCCCAGTACCGGCCTTAGAGGCGGTTACAAAAGCGAGTATTCCAAATGCTAAAGCATTACATCCTAGATGGATACAATGGGTTAATTCTCTTGCTGCAACAGATGTTGAATATGTTTTTGATCCTGATTTAAAAACACAAGCGTTCCTGCAATATGAACATGAATGTCCTCTGCCCACTGAAATTCTGCCTCTCGATCAGTATGAATTTATAATTTACACTGACGGATCCGCACAACCCGCTACAGGGAGTAAGCAAGCTGCACAGAAGCTCAGGGGCTGCACAACCCTCCTCCTCACACCTACCTTCCACTCATGTGAATCAAACGGAGTATAATTACAAAATGAAGACTCACACTGCATATGAACATCTACTGAACTGTCCACACTGCCTGTCAAGTCACTCAGAAACACCCCACACCGACACCCAGCCACATACTCATAGCATAGGTCAGCAGCAATGGAGGACAATAAATGGGCCAGCCAAAAGTGAAGTGGACAGTGCTGGAAAACCATGGAGCAAGCCACATAGCATGTGTACATCACATGCAAGAGAAGGAACATATTACACCACCCTTAGCCCATCAAATCAGGCATGGGTGGCATAGTGAGTGAAATTAAACCAAAGTGACCTCTGTGCAACAACTCAGGGATACATCAAGGCAAGCCATGCATAGGCCAGGAATGATAGGAAGTGTCTGAAGTCATACAGTGACCAGTCACACATCTGTGTCAACTTACTTGACATGTGTATGCCATCAGCACAACACACATGGCTCATTGTCACACTCCCTGACAGTCAAACACAAGTAGGACCTTCACACATGCCACACATCTACCCATCTCACACCTGCAACACTCAACACCTGTGAGAAGCACACAGAATGGTGCAAATGATGCCCTGTGAGGTCACTGACAACCAATCACACACCCTGTGGTGCATCCACAAATATCAGAATCACACTCAGGGATTGCTGAACCAATGCTGACACAAAAACAATAGCCAAACACAAATCTCACAAACAACATCCACAGAAGTCCAACAAGCCCAGACATGTGCAGCCAAACAGTGGAAAGGCAATGTGACCCTAGACAGAACAGGAATACACAACATTGTCACTCTGGACCAATGCACAGACACCATACCCCAACACAAACAAGAATTGCATCTTCAAAAGTCAATCATGAACACTAACTGGGATCAATGTGACAAATCAGCTAACACACACACACACACCGCACCAGTCATCAAGTGAACATGGTGTCATAGTGTACCACAAGCATGCACATGCACAATCCTGACAAGTGACAGGTCAAAAATAGGAGGACAAACCACCATTGTGCACTCAAAACAAGCTCATGAACAAGAATCCACATTGCTGCATGTGACAGACACACAAGTAATGCACACTACACATGCAACACACATCTGAATGTATCACAATGCACAAACTACTCACACACAATGTCATGCAAATAGAACATCACACACACATTGCACCTGTCAGTAGAAAGAGCCAACACAGGCCAAACACTGCATACATCTACAGCAAAAACACAACAGATGCACATACCAATCCATCACATAGCAAACTCAGCTGGACATCAGGGGGATGCCTACCAGGCAAGTACAAGGCAACATACACTGACAGCACTGCATGCACACCAAGCAGTGTGTGCACACCAACCAAACCAGTAGCACACATATCTGAGTGCCACACCATGAACTCCCACAACACAAATCATCACAGCACAAACATAACATCACACCCAGGAAGGGTAGCAGTACCTCAGCAAACACACATACAGCTTACCCATCACCCACAGATGCACAACTCAGGGAAACCCAGATGCAAACAACATGACTAGAGAACTGTGCTGCTCAAACATATGCACTGCACATGAGCAACCATGACTGCAAAATAGTAGAAGAAAACAACACATAAATAATTGTGAAACTGTCCTGAGTGGCACATTGGTCCTGTACACAGATCATCCACCCACAGTATAGTGTCACACTATGAAGTGGTGGGGAGGCTCACACACTGGCAAGCCATGGGGTGGAAGACATGAGATTGAAGTGGTGTGTACTTCAGTAGTAGACAGGTGAGGAGTGTACAGTACACAAACACATAGAGGAGTTACTCACAATGTGTAGGCATCAGAAGCACATATAGGGGATGGCATGACTCCACATACCACATACCATACTGGAGCCAAAAATGGGTCAAGTGACAGCAATGCATGAGAAAACTCACAAATAATGTCAGTGTGGCTGAGCAGGTCTGCACAGTGAGCACAAACAGTAACAAGACACATGGCTGAGCAACAAAACACAACACAGACTTGGCAGTCACACACTCTGCATACTCACAACAGGCAGCGACAACAAGTAGGTGTCTCCCAGGAGTGCAAGGTCACAACAACACACTGCACAGTGCCGAACCTACAACTCCTACATGTGCCCACAATCTGAAGCAAATGGCTGACAATTGAAACAAACAGGCACTCATTACCTGGATCATACATGTGTGCAGTTGACATTGCAGGGGCACACACACATCAACACTACTGATAATGACAGCCCATTCACACTGTATGACCACTCAAGTTCACATATTCAAATGTACCCATGTGACTAGGAAGACAGGCCTACACAAGATGACCACACATCAACACTGCTGTTCATACATCAAGAAAGATCACACAGATATGATGGACCCTGGCCAGCCCGCAAGTAATCCTGTGGATAGAATTCACCTCTGTTGTGGTATTGCATCCTAACATGACATGTGTACAATTTAGCAAACCTGACCATAGAATGATTAGGATAACAGTAGATCATCACAAACAGCCATCATTTCACCCTCAAGCCTCAGAGTCAAGATGAACTAAAGTGCCTGTCACCGCTGGCAAACTCTGAAAAAGTAAAACAAGCAATTGGCAATGTTAAAGTGGCATACAGAGCATGTGTCACATGAAACCATACCCATACATAAAACCTTTAATTTAGCAAGGACATTGACAAAGCACACAACAGGAGTAACTGTCTTTATTACATAATACACAGATAGGCATCAAAAGTAGGAAACAGCAAGGCCAGTAAAAAATCAAAGTATGTACATGTGTGCATGAGAAAATGCACAGGGAATGGGCATCCAAAGTGACAAACAGCAAGGCCATTGGCCAGTCCATAGTTCAAAGTATGTACATGTGTGCATGAGAAACTGCACAGGGAATGGGCATCCAAAGTGACAAACAGCAAGGCCATTGGCCAGTCCATAGTTCAAAGTATGTACATGTGTGCATGAGAAACTGCACAGGGAATGGGCATCCAAAGTGACAAACAGCAAGGCCATTGGCCAGTCCATAGTTCAAAGTATGTACATGTGTGCATGAGAAACTGCACAGGGAATGGGCATCCAAAGGGACAAACAGCAAGGCCATCGGCCAGTCCATAGTGCAAAGTATGTAAATGTGTGCATGAGAAACTGCCCAGGGAATGGGTAACACCGTACACTGCCATGGGAATCAACACAGCTCCGGGGATACAAATGGGAAGTCTAGGCACCGCTGTGGGAGAGATGGGTTTGGAGGGGGACTTTGCCTCAGACCTGGCTGTCAGTTGAACTGGGAGGTGGCTGATTGTCGGGGCCAGTTGGAGGACTGGACCTGGGAGAGAGAGGACCAGCTGAGGTAGAAGCATCAGTGGCTGTGTGAGCCTGAGGGCTGGCTAGACCGGGTGGCATGGTGGCATGGGGAGGCGGAGACATGCTGCCGTGAGACACAGTGTGTGAGGGTGAATGTGGAGGGCTGGGTCTCCACTTCTTAGGGATTCGATAGGCAAGAATTGTCTTGGCAGGAGTGGGAAGTGGGGTAGGCACAACAGCTTCACTCTCCACCAAAGGTGTATCAGGTGCAGGTGCCCCTCCCTGTGGGGATTTGCTGGATCTGGTGGTACGCTTTGGGTGGCCTTGCCTTTTCCCCTCCATCCCCTGTTGTCCAGGTAAAGCCCCCACTTTGCTCTCCTGTCCCAGCTTCACAGGGGTGTGGGTGGGAGTTGACGTTGTGGGTGAATCTGCCTCAGAGAGCTGTTTGTGCTGACTCTTTGCAGGCACCAGCTTCACAGCAGACAGGGCAACTGTTTTTTTGTCTTTGGGAGCAGGTGTGGGGATGGGAGTGTCCTCGGATGGGGGTTATTTGGATGAATGTGAGCCTGAGGCCTGCTTCTTGGCCTGATGCCCCTGGGTGTCACGTGAAGGGCTTTTGCCTTTGCGCTCCTGTGTGTCTGTTTTTTTTGGGGGGGATGGTGTCTGTGCTCTCTGCCGCTTGGAGTGCTGCTGTTCAGTGCTGCGTGTGGAGTACTTAGCGCCTGAGGGCTGTGGTGTGTGGGCACTCTCGTCAGGTGGTGCCACTGGCAGGGTGTTTGCTGAAGGGACTGGAGCTGTACTGGGAGCCTGTGACAGCTGAATGGCTGCCGTCACTGTGGAGGACAAAGACTCAACAGTTCTGTGTAGCCCACCCACGTTAGAATGAATGCCCTCCATGAAGGCAACTATCTGTGCCAGCTTCTTGTCATGATCCTGGAAGGCATTCAGGAGAGTAGTCTGACCCACACACAGCTGGCGCAAAAGGTCCACCGCCTCAACACTGAGGGCAGCAGAGGAGACAGGGGCAGCGGTGCCTGGGGGGAAGGACACTCTACCTTTCCTAGGGCTGCGGGCACGGCCAGCACTACTGGTAGTAGCCGGGAGAGTGGGCACTGGACGATGTGCGGTGGAAGAAGAGGCAGATTTCAAACTCCCTGTGCCCGCCAACATCGAGGAGTCGCCGCTGGAGTCAGATGATGCTGAGGTTGGTGTTTCCGGGCGTGATTCGTCCAGGGCACTCCTGTCCCCCTCCGAGGCACTGGTCACATCAGTGTCAGTGAGCTCATGTGTAGCAGTCGTGCCAGAAGCTTCACCACTGGTGTCCATCCCCTGTCCTTCCATTCCCTCGGTAGATGCTGCAATAGACAGAGACGTAGGTTCAGTATAGTGCCATACTCACAAACATCATATGCAAGCAAAGCACAAGACTAGAATATGATACCCCCATGTTGCACACCACCCTGTGCAGTCTGCATGTGCAACCTTAATGCAAAACTCAGAAGATGCATGGAAACATGCATAGGTGACATTAATGACCCATGTGACGTTGACACAGCCAAATATCTGGCCCGAGCCTCCTTGTAACCTAACATACTGATCTCTGTAAGCATGCCTACGGGCCTGTGGGTGAGATAGATATACATCTCAACATGTTGTCTCAGTCACACATGGAGTCACTTTAAGGGAACAACACAGATACTGACTCCAAAATGTCCTCTTACAATGGCCATGAGCTACTGATATCCACCATGTTCTGCTTTGAAGCACAACGACCATTGCACATTGGTGTCAGATGTGTAGCTCTCACAATTTCTGAGTCAGGCACTGCACACATCTACGAAAGCACACTTAGATGATGCACACTGCTGTTCACTGCCCGGTGGTGTCTATGACACCCATAATGCAGCAGATGTCATAAGGTCACATCTCATCTTGCAATGTCAAGGGCCATTGTATTGAACACAAGAGAAAGTACACGTAGCGAAAATGCATGACAGCTGCACTCAACACAGACGCCACTTAGAAGCCATTGCATCACACTAGAAACATCACAGAGCTCCGCACTAGCTCAGGGTTGGGATACATGCAGTCACTCACACCCAAAGTCACCCTTCGCAGAATACTCACCCCCAACTTGCTGCTGATGGGCCCTCAAATGTCCATCCAGCTCTGGCTGTGTCACTGCCAAGATGCGGGCCATTAGTGGTGTCATGCTCCTGCGCGCCAACCGTCCAATCCGAGGGAGCATCCCCAGCGTCATCTCTGCCACGTTTTTGCTCAGCCAGCAGATGTCATCCCACCTCTTGTGACAGTGTGTGTGCCGTCGGTTGGAGACACCCAGAGCCCGCACCTTGCGTGCAATGGCCCTCCATAAGGCCTTACGCTGGAGGACTTTAAGCTGCAGGCATGGGAGACAAGAAGAGGAAGTTTCAGTGACACTGTGTTATGTACCACTGTTTGTCAGTACAGGAACATGCAAAAACATAGCACACCAATACAGAAATGTTGAGCAGAGGCCATACAGCATGACACATAGTACATTTGCAACAGATCATCACATAGAAATGTATGCAGGTATGATGATGGACACAGTACATGGCCATCTCATACACATGCAGAATGCCAGCACAGAATGCAATGTGAAGAAGGAACTCATCGGTGATGCAGTATGTGGGTGAGCAAGACATACAATACATTGGAAATGATGTGTCGGGGCTGACTCACTGTGTCCAACACTACACACCCCTCAATGTCCTTGGCCTGTGAATGGCTACCTGGGTCATGGAGGTCACATTTAGGGACATGATCTTACATACTCACACTCTTCTCACAAGGTTTTTCTTGTGCAATCCTCAGGCCTAAGATAGCTCGTGGAGAAATAGGGTGGCAGACAACACATATGTTTCACTCTGTCCATTTACTGATGGGTCCTTGTCAAATTGGGCAGTATCTGTGCAGGCCAGGGGGACTCACACTGAGGTTAAACGTGGGCCATCCGAACATTCACATGCATGTACAATATGAGAGGGCAAACAGTGCCTTCACATGCGAGTCAGAACACATAATGAAAACAATGGAAGGATGATATCTCCGAAGTACATTAATCTGATGTGTCATAGGTGAATTTCCACCAAGAGTGTTACACTCAGGCATTTCAATCTTGTGCATAATGCATACATATCCATGGGGGCAATATGAAAATTGTACACACATCCTTCAGTACCCTCTGGACGAAACACATTTGTAATGTCACAAATGAGCACGTGAAAACATCATGGACTCTGACATCCATTAGCACAGGCAATGTCTGTTCAGACTTCCACTGCCCAAACCAGCAGTGTTACTGTATGGCTGCAAAAACACTGCATGTCCCTCCCATCCTTAAATGCAGCCATGGATCTGTGGAAACAAGGCTACACACCCCATTTACCAGAAGTCAGCATGCTAGGCAGTGTATCACACAATTACATTACCCAGGCTCAGACCAACGTTTGTATTGTTATTGCTGAAGAAGGGCTGTAGAAATGTACATGTTGCCATCCTCCCCAAATACTCAAGTGCAATATTTACTAGGCCATGTATGGAGCATGGTGTTTCAAAAATGAGGATGCATCTACATTAACTTGCACTCACAGGCACATACTACGGCAGAGCAACATCATGTGTGCACTCTTTGCACTCTCAAACTTTCACTCTGAAACACTTACCAGTACATCAGGAGCACCAAATAGCCTCCCATACTGTGAAAGCACTTCGTCCACCAGGACCTCCAGCTCCTCTGTGGTGAAGGGACGGGCCCTGATGTTCTCAGTTCTCGCCATCACTGGGTCCAGGAGACAGGAACAGCAGCAGTTGGGGATGAAGAATGGCAGCAGCAGTGTCTGGAAGCAGTGGAAATGTGTGGCTCACTCACAGACATATATAGCCCCCTGGGGTTGTTTCAGTGGTACTCAGCTGCTGCAATTGGTGTTCCAGGTCAGCTTTATCCAAATGTAACCAATGACCGGGCCCACGGTGGCGGTGCACGCCTACCGCGGGTTTCAAAAGTGTATTTCACTACTGCGATCGCGGTTCCCATTGGCTGAAAGGGCATGGGCATTGGCGGTGTCACACCGCGGGGCCCAGGCGGTTGCTACCGCAATCGTGCATCTTTCAATTGCACCCAATGACCGGGCCCGTGGTAGCGGAGCATGCCTACCGCGGGTTTCAAATGTGTATTTCACTACCGCAATCGCGGTTCCCATTGGCTGAAAGGGCATGGGCATTGGCGGTGTCACACCGCGGGGCCCAGGCGGTCGCTACCGCAATCATGCATCTTTCAATTGCACCCAATGACCGGGCCCGCGGTAGCGGAGCACGCCTACCATGGGTTTCATATGTGTATTTCACTACCGCGATCGCGGTTCCCATTGGCTGAAAGGGCATGGGCATTGGCGGTGTCACACCGCGGGGCCCAGGCGGTCGCGACCGCGAATTGGCATCTTTAAATTGGTGCCAATGACCGTGATTGCGGTGGCGGTGCACGCTTACGGCACCTTTGGACACATCTTGCTGTGGAAATGGCAATGGCCAGTTCTCATCGTTGAACAGTAGACACTTACTATGAATCATGCCACCAGATAGTTATATTCAATGCTAGTGTGACATTTAACTCACTGATGACTACACATGCCATGTCAGTGCACAGGATTACATGCATTGGCATGTACTCCCTCACATGTCACTTATGATGTTGTTGTGCATGTACACAGATCTGTTGTGTGATGGACTCTCAAATATGTAAACATGTCAATGTGTGAGATGGCTAAGCAACCCACAGTAATGATGGACTGACTACATAATGTGCCTATTTCACTGTGTAGATTGCTGAACTCATGTTGATACTTGATCTTCATGCACACACTGTGCTCATTGTGTTGTTAATGTGTGCCCTGTCCGACTCACGCAAGAAGGTGTGGCAGGTACAGCAGCTATGTAGAAGCCAGCAGTGTTGCTGTTTCAGACATGTGCTGTGTCAACTACTCTCAGGGCTGGTGACACATGATGTTGGAATGTACCATTTAACATTCACATAGTCTGAATCTGTTTGGGGGGTACTCACTATGTACATACTGAACACGTGTACAACTACTTTTGATCAAGGTGTCTCTGCATGTGACTTGTGCTGTAAGCTGTTATTTCGGGCCAGTCATTGTTGGCGCTGTGTCAGTCAAGATGTAAGATGTTGGACACATCTCATAGGGGAATTGAATTGATATGTGTCCCCTTTAATCTTATGTAGGAGGCGACCAAATGTGCATCGTCCATTCACATTGCTGGCGGGCATGGAGGATGAGGACATCATACATAAATTCCGTTTGGATCGACCTACCCTTCAGGAGCTATGTGGTCAGTTGGAGCCCCATCTGAGGCCTCGACGAACCTAACCGACTGCTTTGACACCGACATGTAAGGTGATGGCGGCCCTGCATTTCTTTGCAACTGGTTTGTTCCAGTACACGGTGTCCAGCGCAGGTGGGATGTCTCAACCAATGTTCACCATGGTTCTATGTGATGTCCTGTCCGCAATGATGACATACAAGGACCGCTACATCCATTTTCCCAGGAGACATGAATTGGCAGCTGTGAAGGGTGATTTTTATGACCTTGCCCACATCCCTAATGTTGTTGGCGCCATTGACTGCACACATGTTGGCCTGGTTCCACCACAGGCACGTGAGCACATCTACAGGAACAGGAAGCATTTCCATTCCATTAATGTGCAAGTGGTATGCCAAGCGGATATGATCATCTCCCATGTGTGTGCCAGATTTCCAGGATCAGCACATGACTCCTACATACTGCGAAACAGTATCGTACCACAGCTCATGGCAAATCTGCATCCGGAGCGTGCGTGGATTGTGGGTGAGTATGCAGAGTCAAGTAGTGTTGTCTATGTGTGACATGCTGTCCTCAGCTACAGTTATATTACAAAATTGGTCTGTGTATCTCACACCCAGGTGACTCTGCATATCCCAACCGGCCTTGGTTGCTGAGCCCACTGCGGAATCCCAGGACCCCGGGTGAAGTCCGCTACAATGATGCCCATGGGAGGACACGTCGTGTGGTGGAGCGTACTTTTGGTCTTCTTAAGTCTAGATTCCGGTGTCTGGACAAGAGTGGAGGTGCACTGCTCTACTCTCCCCAAAAGGTGTGTCAGATCGTAGTTGCATGCTGCATGCTCCACAACCTGGCCTTGCGCAAGGAGATCCCCCTGCTCCTGGACGATGATGAGCAGCAGATGCCCCCCCCTGCAAACTCACACATGTCCAGTGACGAGGATGGTGGAGAGGAGGAAGGTGTCGACCTGCGTCAACAGCTCATCAACCACTACTTCTCTTGAGTGTAAGTGACATTGTACAACAGTGCCATTGTCTGCTGTCTTTGATGGTAGTGAAAAGGCCTAGAGGAGCTTTTTGACTGCTGCCTGTTGTTGGCTCTGTGCTGATGGCTGATGTTTGTGGCACAGGGTAGTCATGACCAGCCACATGATGTCTATGTTGATATTGTTTCTCATTGTAATGTGTGCTGGTTTGTGTACCTTGATGACTGGTGTTGTGTACTGGCTGTGATGCCATCACCTGACAAGTAAATGTCCTTCTCTTGTGTCTTTCTGGGTCCCTTCAGCCTCTCAATGCCTCCTCACAATCAGAGCTTCTGGTACATTGGAATCAGAGTCAACATTGTACATACTGTGATAAACATGGAGCTGACACAAAGACATAGGTGTGTGAAGAGTGTTTATTTACAATGAGTATTTGTGACAGACAAGTGATGTTTTCCAAAACAGGTGTTAAGTGAATTAATGAGTTGTCAGTGATGGTAAATGAGACAATAGAGTAGTCACCACATTGATGTAGTGACTCAGTCCAACAGACACCTGCCATCAACATGGCAGTGTGGGTAAGGATAGTCAACAAAGTCAATGTGAAGGAGAACAGAGGTGCCATCATGGCTGGCTGTGCGACTGGCGTTCGGATGGTGCTTTGCCACGTGTTCCTCCCGTGGTGTTTCTCGGACGGCCCCTTTTGTGTTTTGCAGGGGGGGCCACTGCTGCGGGCTCAGCGGTGTCTGAGGAGTCATCCTGTTGCAGCTCACCCCTCTCTGTGGCCGCAGCTGAGGTGGTGGGAGTATCATCCTGCTGGCCACTGGAGGGGGGTTAAGCTGTCCTTTGGGCCGCATGACTGTCCCTCAGAACTCCCACGAGCTGGCCCATGAGGTCCACGATTTGGCCCATACGCGTGTCCGTGGACCTCAGCAGCAGGCGGAGCTCACGCACTTCTTCCACAACCTGGCCCATCTGTCCCTGGCTTTGTTCGTATGCCCCAAGGACTCTGGCGATGTTGGCCAGGGCTTCGGTCCCAGTGTCCTCTCGAATTTGGGCGCCAGTTTCCCTCCCACCTGCCCTGCTGTCCCGTACCTGTGGTGTTGTCACTCGACGCACCCGCAGACTTGCCCTGCCCTCCTCTGATTGTGTGATGGTGTTGGTAACCACTGAGGCAGGGAGAGTGTTGCAGGCAGCACTGGCGGTGGTGGTGGTGGTGGTTGAGGCCGCACAGGTCGTTGCAGCAGGGGTCAGCGCGGTTGTTGTTGCTGAGGTGGTGCTGGTGGGAACAGTGGGGGCCTGGGACGTGGTGCGCCCTGGCAGTCTGGATGGACCAGGTTCGGTCTCCTTCTCTGAGAAACGTAAGGAGTCTGCATCCGAGAGTCCATGTTCCGGGGAGGGGGACTGGCTCTGCAGGTCGGTGTTGTCTTCTGCAGCAGTCAAATGTTGATCTCCTGTCAAACAGAGGTGAAATGGCCATTGAAGTGCACCCCACAAGCTTGGTGTTAGACGTTTGGATGTTACATGTGATACACCACACAGTTTACATTGATTTCACTTTGTATGGCTGCAAGGTACTGCGCATCATGACATGACGTGGAGGTACCTAAATTACTTGTCCATGGTGTGACATGTAAATAGATACCATGTTCCACGTACAGATTGTGTGATTACAAGGACATGGCGTCATCTAACGACTTCCAGCACAACAACTTTATGTGATGCGTCTTTTAGGTTTGCTCTGCATGGAAGACGTTAGATCTGAGCAAGAACTGGCCATTGTAATCTTATTCATACCCTTGTCATGTCATGCACTTTACTTTCTTTTACCAACTGACCATGCATGTTTTGTGTTCATATGGGCCTTCATGCTCTGCCACCACGGCACTTACACATAGCATTCAGTGCTGTGCATGATTGTGTCCTGAATTTCTTCAACATGTGACTTGGTGGTTCTAACTTTAATTTCTGTGACAGTTACATACGCTTAGCTGTCTGTACACTGGAAGTGGCTATTGGATCTATGCCAAGTTGGGTGACATGTGAGGGCTGGTGTGGTCATATGGCTCCATGCTTTTTGGGAAGAATGGCAGGGTGCATGCACTGTCTACCTACCTGTTCTGTGACACAGTTGAGGGGAATTGCTGCCACATGCTTCTGGCTGGGGGGGAGTGCTCCATCCTGCTGAGCTGTGGGACAAGGGGGGCTGGTGGGAGTTGTAGTGCTGGCTTCCCACCCACAAACACCACCTCCCTGTTAAGATGGCTACCTACCTGTGAAGTGGAGCAGAGGAAGGGAATAGGCTACACATGGCTCTTGGATGGGGGAGTGTTCCATCCTGCTCAGGGGTGGGACAAGAGAGCATAAGATGGCTACCTACCTGTGAGTTTGAAGGGAGCAATGCAATGGCTGACACATGGTTCTGGGTGTGGGGGGGTGTTCCATCCTGCTGAGCTGTGGGACAAGGGGGCCTGGTGGGAGTTGTAGTGCTGCTTCCCACCCACAAACACCAACCTCCCTGTTAAGATGGCTTCCTACCTGTGAGTTTGAGGTGAGCAATGCAATGCCTGCCACATGCTTCTGGCTGGGGGGGGGGAGTGCTCCATCCTGCTGAGCTGTGGGACAAGGGGGCCTGGTGGGAGTTGCAGTGCTGGCTTCCCACCCACAAACACCCCTCCCTGTTAAGATGGCTACCTACCTGTTAGGTGAAGGTGAGCAATGCAATGTCTGCCACATGCTTCTGGCTGTGGGGCTGCACCATCCTGCTGAGCTGTGGGACAAGGGGGCCTGGTGGTAGTTGTAGTGCTGGCTTCCCACCCACAAACACCACCTCCCTGTTAAGATGGCTACCTACCTGTGAGTTTGAGGTGAGCAATGCAATGTCTGCCACATGCTTCTGGGTGTGGGGGGGTCCATCCTGCTGAGCTGTGGGACAAGGGGGCCTGGTGGGAGTTGTGGTGCTGGCTTCCCACCCACAAACACCACCTCCCTGTTAAGATGGCTACCTACCTATGAAGTGGAGCAGAGGAAGCGAATAGGCTACACATGCCTCTTGGATGGGGGAGTGTTCCATCCTGCTCAGGGGTGGGACAAGAGAGCATAAGATGGCTACCTACCTGTGAGTTTGAGGAGAGCAATGCAATGGCTGACACATGGTTCTGGGTGTGGGGGGTATTCCATCCTACTGAGCTGTGGGACAAGGGGGCTTGGTGGGAGTTGTAGTGCTGGCTTCCCACCCACAAACACCCCTCCCTGTTAAGATGGCTACCTACCTGTTAGGTGAAGGTGAGCAATGCAATGTCTGCCACATGGTTCTGGCTGGGGGGAGTGCTCCATCCTGCTGAGCTGTGGGACAAGGGGGCCTGGTGGGAGTTGTAGTGCTGGCTTCCCACCCACAAACACCACCTCCCTGTTAAGATGGCTACCTATCTGTGAGTTTGAAGAGAGCAATGCAATGGCTGACACATGGTTCTTGGTGTGGGGGTGTTCCATCTTGCTGAGTTGTGGGACAAGGGGGCCTGGTGGGAGTTGTAGTGCTGGCTTCCCACCCACAAACACCCCTCCCTGTTAAGATGGCTACCTACCTGTTCGGTAAAGGTGAGCAATGCAATGTCTGCCACATGCTTCTGGCTGGGGGGAGTGCACCATCCTGCTGAGCTGTGGGACAAGGGGGCCTGGTGGGAGTTGTAGTGCTGGCTTCCCACCCACAAACACCACCTCCCTGTTAAGATGGCTACCTACCTGTGAGTTTGAAGAGAGCAATGCAATGGCTGACACATGGCTCTGGGTGTGGGGGGGTTCCATCCTGCTGAGTTGTGGGACAAGGAGGCCTGGTGGGAGTTGTAGTGCTGGCTTCCCACCCACAAACACCCCTCCCTCTTAAGATGGCTACCTACCTGTTAGGTGAAGGTGAGCAATGTAATGTCTGCCACATGCTTCTGGCTGGGGGGGAGTGCTCCATCCTGCCGAGCTGTGGGACAAGGGGGCCTGGTGGGAGTTGTAGTTCTGGCTTCCCACCCACAAACACCACCTCCCTGTTAAGATGGCTACCTACCTGTGAACTGGAGCAGGGGAAGGGATTAGACTACACATGGCTCTTGGATGGGGGAGTGTTCCATCCTGCTCAAGGGTGGGGCAAGAGAGCATAAGATGGCTACCTTCCTGTGAGTTTGAAGGGAGCAATGCAATGGCTGACACATGGTTCTAGGTGTGGGGGGTGTTCCATCCTGCTGAGCTGTGGGACAAGGGGGGCTGGTGGGAGTTGTAGTGCTGGCTTCCCACCCACAAACACCACCTCCCTGTTAAGATGGCTACCTACCTGTGAGTTTGAAGAGAGCAATGCAATGTCTGCCACATGCTTCTGGCTGGGGGGAGTGCACCATCCTGCTGAGCTGTGGGACAAGGGGGCCTGGTGGGAGTTGTATTGCTAGCTTCCCACCCACAAGCACCACCTCCCTGTTAAGATGGCTATCTACCTGTGAGTTTGAAGAGAGCAAGCAATGGCTGACACATGGTTCTGGGTGTGGGGGGGTTCCATCCTGCTGAGTTGTGGGACAAGGGGGCCTGGTGGGAGTTGCAGTGCTGGCTTCCCACCCACAAACACCCCTCCCTGTTAAGATGGCTACCTACCTGTTAGGTGAAGGTGAGCAATGCAATGTCTGCCACATGCTTCTGGCTGGGGGGGTGCACCATCCTGCTGAGCTGTGGGACAAGTGGGCCTGGTGGGAGTTGTAGTGCTGGCTTCCCACCCACAAACACCACCTCCCTGTTAAGATGGCTACCTACCTGTGAGTTTGAGGTGAGCAATGCAATGTCTGCCGCATGCTTCTGGGTGTGGGGGGGTCCATCCTGCTGAGCTGTGGGACAAGGGGGCCTGGTGGGAGTTGTGGTGCTGGCTTCCCACCCACAAACACCACCTCCCTGTTAAGATGGCTACCTACCTGTGAAGTGGAGCAGAGGAAGCGAATAGGCTACACATGCCTCTTGGATGGGGGAGTGTTCCATCCTGCTCAGGGGTGGGACAAGAGAGCATAAGATGGCTACCTACCTGTGAGTTTGAAGGGAGCAATGCAATGGCTGACACATGGTTCTGGGTGTGGGGGGTGTTCCATCCTGCTGAGCTGTGGGACAAGGGGGCCTGGTGGAAGTTGTGGTGCTGGCTTCCCACCCACAAACACCACCTCCCTGTTAAGATGGCTTCCTACCTGTGAGTTTGAGGTGAGCAATGCAATGTCTGCCACATGCTTCTGGCTGGTGGGGTAGAGCTCCATCCTGCTGAGCTGTGGGACAAGGGGGCCTGGTGGGAGTTGTGGTGCTGGCTTCCCACCCACAAACACCACCTCCCTGTTAAGATGGCTACCTACCTGTGAGTTTGAGGAGAGCAATGCAATGGCTGACACATGGTTCTGGGTGTGGGGGGTGTTCCATCCTACTGAGCTGTGGGACAAGGGGGCTTGGTGGGAGTTGTAGTGCTGGCTTCACACCCACAAACACCCCTCCCTGTTAAGATGGCTACCTACCTGTTAGGTGAAGGTGAGCAATGCAATGTCTGCCACATGGTTCTGGCTGGGGGGAGTGCACCATCCTCCTGAGCTGTGGGACAAGGGGGCCTGGTGGGACTTGTAGTGCTGGCTTCCCACCCACAAACACCACCTCCCTGTTAAGATGGCTACCTATCTGTGAGTTTGAAGAGAGCAATGCAATGGCTGACACATGGTTCTGGGTGTGGGGGGGTTCCATCTTGCTGAGTTGTGGGACAAGGGGGCCTGCTGGGAGTTGTAGTGCTGGCTTCCCACCCACAAACACCCCTCCCTGTTAAGATGGCTACCTACCTGTTCGGTAAAGGTGAGCAATGCAATGTCTGCCACATGCTTCTGGCTGGGGGGAGTGCACCATCCTGCTGAGCTGTGGGACAAGGGGGCCTGGTGGGAGTTGTAGTGCTGGCTTCCCACCCACAAACACCACCTCCCTGTTAAGATGGCTACCTACCTGTGAGTTTGAAGAGAGCAATGCAATGGCTGACACATGGTTCTGGGTGTGGGGGGGTTCCATCCTGCTGAGTTGTGGGACAAGGAGGCCTGGTGGGAGTTGTAGGGCTGGCTTCCCACCCACAAACACCCCTCCCTCTTAAGATGGCTACCTACCTGTTAGGTGAAGGTGAGCAATGTAATGTCTGCCACATGCTTCTGGCTGGGGGGGAGTGCTCCATCCTGCCGAGCTGTGGGACAAGGGGGCCTGGTGGGAGTTGTAGTGCTGGCTTCCCACCCACAAACACCACCTCCCTGTTAAGATGGCTACCTACCTGTGAACTGGAGCAGGGGAAGGGAATAGACTACACATGGCTCTTGGACGGGGGAGTGTTCCATCCTGCTCAAGGGTGGGGCAAGAGAGCATAAGATGGCTACCTACCTGTGAGTTTGAAGGGAGCAATGCAATGGCTGACACATGGTTCTTGGTGTGGGGGTTGTTCCATCCTGCTGAGCTGTGGGACAAGGGGGGCTGGTGGGAGTTGTAGTGCTGGCTTCCCACCCACAAACACCACCTCCCTGTTAAGATGGCTACCTACCTGTGAGTTTGAAGAGAGCAATGCAATGTCTGCCACATGCTTCTGGCTGGGGGAGTGCACCATCCTGCTGAGCTGTGGGACAAGGGGGCCTGGTGGGAGTTGTATTGCTAGCTTCCCACCCACAAGCACCACCTCCCTGTTAAGATGGCTATCTACCTGTGAGTTTGAAGAGAGCAATGCAATGGCTGACACATGATTCTGGGTGTGGGGGGGTTCCATCCTGCTGAGTTGTGGGACAAGGGGGCCTGGTGGGAGTTGTAGTGCTGGCGTCCCACCCACAAACACCCCTCCCTGTTAAGATGGCTACCTACCTGTTAGGTGAAGGTGAGCAATGCAATGTCTGCCACAGGCTTCTGGCTGGGGGGGGGAGTGCTCCATCCTGCTGAGCTATGGGACAAGGGGGCCTGGTGGGAGTTGTAGTGCTGGCTTCCCACCCACAAACACCACCTCCCTGTTTAAGATGGCTACCTACTTGTGAGTTTGAGGAGAGCAATGCAATGGCTGACACATGGTTCTGGGTGTGGTGGGGTGTTCCATCCTGCTGAGCAGTGGGACAAGGGGGCCTGGTGGGAGTTGTAGTGCTGGCTTCCCACCCACAAACACCACTTCCCTGTTAAGATGGCTACATACCTGTGAGTTTGCAGAGAGCAATGCAATGGCTGACACATGGTTGGGGGTGGGGTGTGGGGGGAGTGCTCCATCCTGCTCAGCTTTGGGACTAGGGTGCCTGGTGGGAGTTGTAGTGCTGGCTGCCTGTACACATGCCCCCATGGAAATGTTGCTACCTACCTTTGGGGTGAATCAGAGGTAGTAAATGTTAGATCTGTGAGACATGTGTTGGGGAGAGTGTGGTGCACATGAGTGCATTTGGGCCTAGGAGGTGTTGCTTTGTAGTTGTGCAAGACAGTACATAACAGTGTAATAATAGCCATTTGTTGGTACTTACCAGCCTCCACTCCCCCGGGTATTCCTGTGAGACTCTCTGGATGCAGTATGGCAAGCACCTTCTCCTCCCATACGGTGAATGTTTGTAGTGGAATGGAAGGGCCACCGCTAGTCCTCTGAGCCAGCTTCCGGTTCTTGTTGTTACGCTCTTTCACCGTGGTCTTGAGGTCATTCCACCTCTTCCTGATCTCCTTCTGGGTGCGCGGTATGGTCCCTACTGCATTGAGCTTGTTGACTATCCTTGCCCACATTTGATTTCTGGTGGCTAATGGTGTCTGTTGGACCAGGTATCCAAACAAAAGTGGTTCGACTCTGATTACCTCATCTACCATCACTGACAACTCATTGTCAGTGAATTTGGGCATTTTCTTCTGTGACATGGTGTGTGATGTGCAAATGGGTTAAAGGTGCATTTGTGAAGGTGGTGGTGTTGATGTGTGTGGTGTTTGTGTGGTTGTGATGGTGTGATGTGTGCAGATTTGCCTCTCCTTTGTGCTGTGGGGTTGGGCCCTTCAATTGTGGGGTTGTGCAAAGGATTCTGGTCAGGGAAGGGACTGGTTTTATACTCAGCTATGTGGGTGGGTCAAAATGGAGTATTCATGTCAGGTGTGTTGTGTGGGTTGACCTGGGATTTGTATTTTTTACTTGCCATGGGAATGTGTAATTGGGGTATGTTAGGTGTTTTTTGTGGCTGAGCCAGATTACTGGCCTTGTTGTGTGGTTGTTTTCGACCACCATTACTCTTCCGGAGCGATCGCGGCGGTCGGAGTACAGTAGCCCTTCCGCCGGCTCTCCCATTCATCAATGGTTGTGATCGCGGCGGTTGGAAGCAACTGATCGTTACGGTGTCACCGCAATCGTATCATAATTTCACGTGCGGTCAATCCTCTGGCCGTGCGGCGGTTTTGGGTCTTTCCGCATCAAATCCGACCCCTGTGGACGGATTTTCACCTGCTCCGCACGCTCCCGGCGGACTTTCGTGGAATCTGCCCGCCGCGGTCGGATTACTCTGGCGGTTCATCCTAATCTGACAGCCGGTTTTCCCACGGTACATGCAGACGGTTAATTTCCGCTACCACGGTGGTCGGAATGCTTTTCCAACCGCCATCGTAATCGGCCCCTTAGATGGGAGCAGGGTACTGGATGTTTTCTTTTCAATTCAAATGGTGCAGGAAACCGAAATAAGTTTACCAGCTTTTATCAAAACAGCAAAGCTACCCAAAAAGACCAGATTCATGCTTCTCATGGAGTTCTTCAGATGATGGATGAATGCCCTCAGTAAATCATATCAGTTTTGTTTCGATTGTTCTTTCTTACAGCTCCAGGAGGGTAAATACTTAGAGTTATTGCTACCAGACAGGGAGATTACATTCTGGAACTCGATCGGATTTTCTTCTACGGGGTAAAGTAATTTCTTAGGAGAAGCTCCTCGCCAGGAGTGGGGAACAGTGGAAGTGATTCTTCTTGAGTTTTGGACGAATAGTTCATTTTTTGACAGCCAGTATCCAGGGTGATAGTCAAGGGCAGCACCCTATTAATCGTGCTCTGGTAAAAAAAGTAAATTGACAGGGATAGGGAACTGGTACAGACTGCTTCAGAACCAGTCTTTGAAAGATGATATTGATAGATTTCTCTCCAGGATTCTTGAAAAAACACAATGCAATTTATCCGAAAGTGACTGGCACTCAGTTTCCGAGATTGAATATAAATCTCTATGAGCTGCAAACTACAAAAGAATGTCACTATTATCACGCTAGATGGCATATTATACCCCAGAGACTCTCCATAATATATATCCGACGGTGTCCAATAACTGCTTCCTCTGTCATCAGCAAAGTGCAGGAGGATGGCTCCATACGTTTTTTTCCTGCCCGCAACTTCTGGAATTATTTGAGGTCATTAGCTAGGCTCTACAGTCCACAATACTTCCAGAGGCAAGTCTAGTGCTGTTTGGGGTCTCTAAAGAAAGCCAGCAGTTAAATAAGGGAGGACAGTATTTCGTATCTATCACATCAACAATTGCATGCTCCTTTTCCTTCATAATTAGGGAACCAGCATTATTCCATCAATACAGGGCTGGAAGACTAAAATGTTACGTACTATGAAATTTGAAGAGCCGTACACTAAGTGGATAGGGGGTTTAGAGAGGTTTGATGCTAAATGGCATAATTTGGAGTGTATTGAAAGCTAATAATCCTATAATGGAAGACATGTTTCTCTTTCTAAATATCTGAACTGTAGTCTGGGCGTATAGGAGCTTCACTAAATGTAATTGAATGATATTTTTGAACCATTTTTGCTCGTTTCACATTGCACTTTGTATGCACAAAATACACTTTTTATATAATGCACTTTAATTCATTATCGAATGTGATTTGGTATACAAATTCTGGTTTGATGGGATGACCATGAGTGCACTTTAATACGCCTCTTTGCACATAAAACTCTGATTAAATAAAAAAATGTTTGTCTGTACAATGTATTAGTACATAAATCCCTGCTTCTTTTAAAAAAACGATTTTGTATTTATTTCTGTTGTCTAAAAAAAAAGATTATGTGGATGCGATAAATGCCTTAGAGGACAATTATGGCAAGAAAGTGAGCATATTTGTGGAGAGACATAGGTTTTTCTACAGGTCCCAGTTGCCTGGGGAGAATGTGGAACAATATGTCTCTGTTTTAAGAACGTTAGCAGTAACATGTAAGTTTAGGGATCTGCACAAAGAAATAATAAGGGATCAATATATTAATAGGACCAACAATGTTAATATCAAGGAGAACTTATTGGAATTGAAAGACCCTTCCTTGGATAAGGTCATAAGCATTGCCAGGCAAATAGAGAACACATCTAGATATGTAAAGGAGCTTAGTGAAGGTCAACACAAGGAGAAAGTCGAGAGGAGCAAGGTGAATTTGGTGCAGAAAGTACAAAAGGGACATGGTGTGTTCCACAAACACCTTTTGTGAAGGAGAAACGTGTGTTACAGATGCAGGAGCACAAGACATACCGCTGATGCTGATGCATGTCCCGCCATACAAGCAAAGTGTTTCAAGTGCAAGAAAACAGGGCACTTTTCCCGGGTGTGCAAGTCTGAAGGGCAAAGTGGGGGCAAACAAGTTATGAATGTTGCCAGTGACAGTCATGATGACTACTTAGATGGAATTGAGGATGATGACAGGGTTGAAGTGTTGGTAGTTTGCGAGAACGTCGTGGCTGAAATAAAAGAGTATAGCCCTCCTAAGTATATTTTGAAGGTCAATGAGAAGGATGTCTCTGTGTGGGTGGATTCGTATTCGTCATACACGATAATTGATAAAGTAGCATGGGAAAGTCAGAGTAGTTGTAGAGTGTGCCCACCTGACATTGAACAAAAACAATATTGTGGAGTGAAACTTCCGTTGGTGGCATACTTTGATTGAAGAATAGCTTAGAAGGATAGATGTGCGGAAGGAATAGTGTAGTGTATAGAGAAAGTGAAGGTGCTTTTGGGGTGGAGAGAGCAGAAGGCTCTGGGATTATTCTCAACCCCAATCATCCCGAACAGCTCCTGCTTATGGAGACGGCAGGAGAGCTGAAATGGAGTGCCAAGTATACCAGGTTATTCACCAAAGAATTAGGATGCTTAGAGAAATGTGAGCACTGTATAGATTTAAAGTCTGTGTGTACCCCCAAAGTACTCAAAGTGAGGAATGTTCAATTGGCCATGTGAGAACAACTCAAGAAAGAGCTTGATCATTTATATGATGCTGGGATGATCGAGCCTATACAGTCATCAGCCCGATTGTCCTGGTGTGCACGTTCAACAGAAAGTTGCACATGTGTCTCGATTTGAGGGACCTCAATGAGAATATATGGATAGACCAACACCCTTTGCCGCACATAACTGAAAAAAATCACAAGCATTATCTTTCTAGCAGTTACCACCAAGTGCGGCTGCATCCCAAGTCGAAACACCTCACATCATTCATGACGTCTGAAGGTGCTTTCCAGTTTGTGTGGATGCCGTTTGGGTTGGCATCGGCATTCGCGGTCTCCCAGAGAGTTATGAGCAGTGTGTTGAAGGATATCACAAACGTGCTGGTCTTCCAGGATGACATCTTGGTGTGGGGTGCAGATATGGAGTTTAATGCTCATGTGCTGGATGTGGTTTTGAGAAAATTGCAGAGTGCTGGGTTGGCGGTCAGCATAGACAAATGCAAGTTTGGGGCGATGCAATGTGGAGTACCTGGGACACACGTTGTCGAGAGAGGGTATAACACCTAAAAGTAAATAGCTCGAAACAATCGAATGTGCACACTCTCCCGCTGACAAGGAGCAACTTTGTTTCTTTTTCGGCCTAGCCAAGTATTGCTCAAAGTTTGTGCAACATTTTGCTGACAAGGTGCATATGTTGAGGAAGCTGATGAAGAAGAGAGTGCAGTTTGAGTGTACTCGAGAGTATCAGGCGGCATTCAAAGTGATCAAGCTGAATATTGTGAAGGCGGTGGCATTGAAACCTTTTGACCACCAGGACGAAACCATAGTGTTGGTGGGCGCAAGTGCTTATGGTCTTGGGCCAGTTTTGATGCAGTGGAAGAATGGCCAGGAGAGGGTGGTTGCATTTGCCTCACAGACACTGAAAGGAGCCAAAGAAACATACTCTGTAATCGAAAAAGAAGCATTAGCGTGCTGCTGGGGAGTGCAGTATTTCAAGACGTATGTGTTGAGAACCACCTTTGAGTGGTCGAGTTGTTCTCCACTAAAGGGGTTAGGAGGGTGACACCGAGGATTGCCAAGTGGCTGTATTGTCTTAAAGGTACAATTTTGTGTGAAGTTACATTCTGGGTAGCAAATATTGGAACGCGGATTGTTCAGCGCGTTTACCATTGCAGGTGGAGGAAGGGAATGAAAGGGAGGATGACAGTGTAGAGTGGCTGGTTGTCAGTGTAATTGAGTCCTGTGGAGGAGCCATAGCAGAGGACAAGTGAAAGCAGGCTGTGTTGAAGGATGACTCTCTGAGGCAGCTTATATCTTGTTTGTCCAGTACGACCAGTTAGTCAGAGAGTGTGAGGAAGGACTTTGGAGATTACAGGATTGTGTGGTCAGAATTGTTGATGGTGGATGGTGATTTGAGAAGGGATGGAATACTGGTGGTGCCCATGGAGTGGTGCCCATGTGGTTGCAGTACAGAGTATTGGAACTAATGCATGAGGGTCATGCGGCCATGTCAGCCATGAGAAGAAAGGCCCTCATAAACATTTGGTGGCTGGGCATGGACAAAGAGATAGAGAAAATTGTACACAATTGCCTGGCATGCATGTGTAGTGACAAGTCCAACAAGGTTGAGGAGACTCCCATCACACCAACCTAGCTGCCAGAGAAACCATGGCAGAAGGTGGCGATTGACATTTGTAGACCGTTCAGCTGTAGAGAGATGGATGGAAAGTATGGGTTGGTTTGGGTAGATTATTTCTCAAAGTGGCAGGAGGTGGCTTTTGTAAGAGAGAGAAGAGCTTCCTGCATCATAAGCTTTTGCAAGGAGGTTTTTAGAAGGAAAGGTTACCCTGAATGGATCGTTTCTGACAAAGGGACACAATTTGTTGCAGAGGGGTTCCAGAAGTTCTTGAAAGAGGAGGGTGTGCATCATCACAGAAGTGCAGTGTATCACCCATAGGAAAATGGTCTCGTAGAGAGGTTTAACTGGGTGTTGAAAGAGTGTTTGCATTTGGCTGAAGAAAACTGGGTAGATTACAAAAGAGCAGTCAAAGAAATGTTGTAGAGTTACAGGAATACACCACATACGGGAGAAACACCTTTCTTCCTGCTGAAAAGCAGACAAGCATGCACCCAGGTGACACCTGCGTGAATGAACAGATCATGTAGAAGGGTTGTTGTTAAGGCTGAACTTGAGGAGAGGGTGGCTAGATATCAGGAAATATATAGACGGAGGCAAATTGACAAATTAAGGACTAAGGCATGTAAGTTCTTGATGGGTGATTGGGTAAGAGTGCTGCAAGGTGGAAATGTAAAAACAGGGCATTCAAGGTGGTCGAGTCCCAAGGAAGTTAAAAAGGTCATGAGCAACAGTGTGTGACTGGATGATGATAAAAAGTGGAATACAAGGAAAGGCGCATTGTGCAATACTCTGGAGCACGGGATCTGATTGGATAAGGAATGTGGAAGGAAGATTTCTGGGGACGGTCATGGTGCGAAGGAGATTGAGGATATGAAAATGCAATTCAGAAGGAAACCTGTTTGTCACAAAGTCTATGTTAGAACATAAAAGTATAGAACTGTAATTCTGTCTAAATTAAGCATATTGTTCTGGCAGTACTCACTTTTTAGGTCTCGCCTACGCAGCGCGCATGCGCTGCATAGGCAAAAAGACCTTTTGCAATCGATTCGGCTTTTCAGCCAAAAACGTGCACGCGTTCCATTGCCTTCAATGGCAACACGTGCACGTTTGGCGATTCACTTGCGGGAGCGAGCAGCTGGCGCCATATGGTAGCAATTATCGCTCCTGGCGCCGCTCGCTCCCGCAAGGGAATCGCACTCCCCCCACCCCTCCCACTTCTTTAACCCGGGTCCCGGAGTACTGTTTCACTTTCGCGGCCGCGTGCCGCACTTGTGTTTCAGTGCTTGTTTACAGTGCAATGGACAAATCCCATTTTCTCATCATATCAATCTCACACTTCAGAAAGGGGGGCTTCCTGCTTCACAGATGTCATGTTAGGAACTTTAAAGAGGAAAACAGCTGGGGCCCTTATTTGCAAGGATGATTTTAATGCAAGCTAAAGCATAAGAATGTTTAAAAAATAATAATTATGGTGGAACTGGTGCAAGAAACCCAAAACCGGTTCATTTTTAAGTTACGACTTGTACGTACTACTCACCAAGCTCAGGGCCAACTTAAGGATTTTGAGGGTCAGGGAAATACATATTTTCAGGCACCCGGTTTGGACCCAAACAAAATTGAATTATACCCTAAACTTCCAAAAACGGGGTCGTACATAAACAAATGAAATGTGTCTTTGCTGAGGCCCGAAAAATCCTCCACATTTTGCATCCAAAATATGACAACTGGTCCTGATTTATGAGCTCCCTGGTCTGCTCGAACACACGTGTTTACGTCTTGGCCGGATCTTAAAACAGGAAACACCAGCGAGAATTCCAAACACTGGAAGGCTGAAGTGAGAAAGGCTGCAAGCAATGAAACTACACCTTTCTCCTCCCCTGCACATCGACCCCCAGGATAGGCTGCTCAGATGTGACCCGGAACTCACCCCCTAAGGTCATCTGAGCACCGGCAGAGCTCGCAACACTGTGTGCTGTGACGTGTGCCCGTTATCCATCTCTGCTGCGTGAAGTTAAGGAGCGCCGACCAGCTCCCTCCGCCAACACTGGAGCAGGTACACACGCATGGTGATGCACACAGGAATGCCATACTAGGAGGAGCGCCTGAGCAGGAGGTCTGACTCAGTGTCCGGGCGCTACATGAAGTGTGAGTGGATGTACCTTTAACGCGCATGCAGCTGAGTCTTACATTTTGGGGGAAACAACTGTCAGATCTGGAGATCAGGTCGGAAATGTGCCCCTGGCTGATGTTTTTTGATAGCCACCCCATAGGACCTGAACATTTTGCTCGTGGATTTCGAGACTCAACATGGCACGCAATGTAATTTCTTCCTTTACTTCCATTTAAACAAGCATTGGCATAGCCAATAGGTCTCGCCTTTGGGACCTTATAAGGGTTTAGCCATGCAACAGTTGATGTTGTTGCACCAAGGATATTGTGCTGCATAACTAAATACTTATAAGGTTCCAAAAGCGAGACCTATTGGCTATGCCAATGCTTGTTTTTGTAGTTTTCTGTTCTTCTTGTTTTATTGGGAAAGGGAGATGTGTTATATCTTATGCATCTCAAGTTGTTATTGCTTGAGACTGTCACCTGGCAACCCGGCCTTATGGTGAGAGTTCTGATGGGCTGGAAATTCCGTTCTCCAGCAGAACTGTCACGTGAACAGTAGCCTGCCAGGGGTTGCATGCTTAATGAGGGGGATATTCTCAAGAACGTGCGATAATCATCGCCAAAATAGGTTAACGCAATAGCTCATATCGCGGGAAAATAACTCCGTGTTAACGCCGTATTCCCAACACGGCGGTAACATGCGATAGTTTCCCGACAACGCGTCAAATGTCCGCGATAAAATTACTGGGACTGCGATAAAAATCTAAAGCCGAAAGTGAAAAAAGTGGCGATGGGCCCAACCGCGATAAAAAAATAAGCGATAAGCTGCGCCAGGCCTGCAATTCACACACGTCAGGCGGGAAAAATCACTATAAAAGCAGAAAAAAAACACAAACAAAACCAAAACAACTGCGAAGCACAATGGAGGTAGCCGGAGCAAGTACAGAGGACAACCAGAACCCCACAAGCCCCACGGAGGACCAGCCTGGGACCTCTGGGTCAAGGAAGGGCAAGGAGAAGAAGAAGAAGAAGAGGAAGACGCGTTTCAGTCAGCAGGAAAACAGGATCCTGATAACGGAGGTGGTAGAACACCATCAACAACTGTTCGTCACCTCCACTGTGTCATTGGCAACAAAAAATGGAATATGGCAGTCCATCCTGGACAAGGTGAATGCAGTCGGAGTGCTGAGGAGGACAATGGTAGAGCTCAAGAGGCGCTGGAATGATGTGAAGCGCAAAACCAAGCAGAAACTCGGCAACAACCAGAAGGCAGCAATGCAGACTGGAGGTGGGAGTCCAGCGCCGCAGGAGGAGCTGGCTGAGATGGAGGAAATGGTGTCCACAGTCATCAGTGGGGAGACGGTGGCAGGAGTTGGGGGACCGGACACTGCTCAACATGACCTGACACAACAGCAACAGGGTGAGTAACAACCAGGGACTGGGGGGACAGGGGGAGATGGGCACAATGTCACACATGCACAATTAAGTATAGCACAGTGCACACCCACAATGACTCTGGATCATGTCCCTGATCCCCTTGGCACACTGCAGCACACCTAGAAACAGCAAGTAGGCCCCCCTCGACTATGTGCCCAGAGGGGGCCCTTCCCACACATCACCAATCTCACAACCAACCCATGCACATGTGCCAAACCCAGCAAAGCGGCGTGTCTGCGAGCCACACTGACAATGCAAGAGACACTGCATGACGAAAAGCATGGCTGCAGTCAATATATCATGACATGTTGCACGCCACGACACTGAGGTGGCTGAGTGTGGACCACATCCGTAAAGAAGCAGGTCACACTCTGACACATCCACGTGCACAAACAACCCCTGACCTCAACAACACAACTGCAGACAAACCATGCCCCAGAGTCCCAACTCCCACCAAGAGCCCAATTTACCCAAGTATGCAACATCTCAGCACTGTATAAGCACAGAAGTCAAAGGCACACCGCCTGAAAGGGATAAGGGGCAGCAAAATCAGAGCTGCAGGGGTGACTCTCCCCCAATGCAGCACACACACATAACATCCAGAGCACATCAACATTGACAACAATGTGGTACAAACTGCAACACGTTCACAACAGTACAGAGAAAACAACTGGTGCCGCTTGTGTGTAGAAACTGGCCAATCACATTTGGCATAGCAGGGAAATGTGAGATGATAATGTACAAGTACAAACACACATCCGGGATGTTGTCGAAATGTCCACTGTCCCGCATCAAATAGGCAGCTCCTCCCAAACAGTCACAATGTACATTGTCATGAGGTCTGTATGTAAACTTGTACAATGCGTCAACATACATGTGAACACAATGTTAAACAGCATCTCCCCTTCACATTGCAGAGGGAGAATCAACACCTCCTGCAGAGCAAACCCAACATCTCTTCACTGATGACGAAGAGGACCTCCACACCTTCGACACCGACGCCCTCCAAGAGCTCATGGACAGCTTCGGCACCTCACCTCCAGGAGCAGGGCAGCCCAGCTGCATCGAGGAGACCTCACCCCCTGCACAGACCACACAGCAGGAAGCACCCACCACCCCGGCTGTCTCCCAGGACCCCCACGAACAACACATGGCCTTCCAACGCCGTGTGTTAGGGGGCCAGGAGAAGATGGCTGATCAGTTGCGGGTGGGGTTCGACCTCATGGCAGCCAAACTAGATGCCATACGTGGGTGTCTAAGTCCCATCAGGGACCACTTACAGTCCCTAACGGACACCCACAGTCTGCTCCATGCTCTCCAACGATCCATGGCTGACATCGCTGGAGTCCTGACTCTGAGACAAGGACAACTGTCTAGTCAGAGTGGCTCCAGCGATGTCAGCCGGGAGTTGGGACACATGCGGAGGATCATGGAGAACAGGGAGCGGATGGAGGCGGAAAGAATGGCTGCCATGGCTGCACACCAGCGAGATGTAGCTGGGATCTTCCATGCCCCGCAGATCCTCATCATGGCATTGCTGCCACAAGGCCTGGCGCCGATGAATGCTGCTGCTGCTTCTACATCCACATCTCCGCCCCCTGATGTGTCAGTGCCTCACAGTGCGGCAGACATTCCACCTCCGGCCCCTGATGTGTCACTGCCACACAGTGCGGCAGACATTCCACCTCCGGCCCCTGATGTGTCACTGCCACACAGGGCGGCAGACATTCCACCTCCGGCCCCTGATGTGTCAGTGCCACACAGTGCTGCTGACTAAACACCACCACCCACATGTGAGGCACATGAAACATCAGAGGACGAAGATGCGGATGATTCTGCCTTAGTGGTAAGAAGGAAGCAGTAGCATTCATCTCCGCCATATGGCCTGTTTCTGCTTGGTTCTGCCCTCTGCATCATCATCACCTTCCACTGTCCCCCGATACACTCTGCGACACTCACCTTGGACCTCGACATGGACTGCCATATTCTGTTTGGTTACCAATGACACAGCAATCAGACTGCGGACTGAACTCTTCCTCTTCCGATGAACTTGTCATTCCCTAAAGGACTCTGGCTGGCCCTCCACGGGGCAACAATGTAAAGTGGGGTTTGCATGGCCCTGTACTGCTCCAGCTTCAACACTCCACTGAATGTGAATAAAACATTCAGATTCACACAGATGTGTCATGTCTATGATCATTCAAGTATGAAAGTATGGAAGAATGTAGGGTCAGTGATTCCCCTTACGTCCATGTTGCTCATGTTGTGGGACTTGAGTCACAGGGTGCAACATTGCCGATTGTGGTCCGGGTGGTGCTGACACTACAACAGAGACACACCCATTAGTTACTTCCTTGTCCAGCCCAGTACTGAACCACGCCCAGAGCCCCGGGCTCATTGTTCACACCCCCTACGCTGGACTGCCATACGCCAGCCCAGCCCACTCCACTTATGCTTATACGCTTATGCTTATGCAGGGGGGTGGGGGACAAAGCTACTTGTCCCAGGTCTTCCCTGTAGTGATCTGCTGATCACTGGTCTAGTTGTCAGCATGCCACAGCCACTCCCTGAGGGCTGGTTTACACCCACACCACACCCATCAAGCACAGGTGTCACAGGACATGTGACCCTGCCAATAAAAGGGGCCTACCACATCACATTCCCCACTGCCGGAGGTGACATGATGGCGTCCGCACCACGAGACTCAATCATAAAGGGTCCATGACTTGTGGGGCACTGGGTTAGTGACACCCAATGCACTGCGGCCGGCACGGGCCTACCGCCACGGGACGATGACTTGCGGTGCACAGAGTTGGTGGCACCCGATGCACTGTGGCCGGCACGGGCCTACCGCCACGGGACGATGACTTGCGGTGCACTGAGGTAGGGGCACCTGAAGAGCTGAGCGGGTGTGCAGCCTGCGATGATGCATAGACCTCGATACGCCGTCCTGCAAATCAAGATTCGATTTGAATTGAGGGCCCTGCTGGAGCGCAGTGTACGCCGAAGGCAGCAGTCAGCACACACATAACTCCGCGGTGCCGCAGGGTGCGCTGGGGGTCTGTGGCGCGGAATCCAGCGATCAGCTGAGGAGGTTGCACCGGCATGTGGTGAGCCCTCTTGGAGACACGCCGGTGGCGGCAGGTGAGCATTGAGGCCTGGGTGCGCAGGGGCGGCCAGCCATCGCTGGGTGGCGGACCGGTCTGGGGACCAGGGCTGGGGTGCAGCAGGCACACAGGATCTCGCAGGCACCACCGGTCACGGCGGCGGCCTCGTGGCTAGGTGGGGGGGGGGCCGCCCTGGCAGACACGACCCTGCATGCGATGACGAGATGTGCGCGGGTTGGCTTGGGACAAAGCCACCTCGTCTCCAGTGTAAATCTGGCCGTTGAAGGTGGTCGGCCACGTGTGTGTAGGCCTATGGACGTGATATGGCGGACACAGAGACACACGCAGTAGTTACTTTGGTGGCCATCCCGGAACTGAAACACGCCCAGAGCCCCGGGCTATTTATTCACGACATACGCCGGCCAAGGCCACTCCGCTTACGCTTACAGGGGGGGATGACAAAGCTACATGTCCAAGGTCTTCCACACTGCCTGAGTTGACCTGTTTGCGTCCACTGTCCACAACACTACAAACACCAGCAGTATATGTCCACATGGACATGTCAGTGCTCTGCATACTGAAGTCTGTCCAGCACATCACCGCCACACTTGGCATTGTGTGCATTCTTATTGATGGGTCACTTGCCTCCTTCGCACATACTTTGTTCCCACCTCTCCCCACATTCTGCAATTGTGTGGCAGAGGTGCCATGCCGTGGATGGTTTGTCTACATGGCTGGCCACGGTTACCACAGTTACTTGTGTTGTAGTGTCTGGTAGTTGGGCCTGTTGATTGGCATGTTGTATGTGATTTTGTAACGTGTGCATTCCCACAGTTGTGAGTTGTATGATTGTGGAGTTGAGGTGTGTGTTGTGTTCAATTGGTACTTACCGACGAGCAGTGCATTTCCATAGGTGCCATCCTCAAAGCGCTGGTTGGTGATGGACTTGTGGAAGATGTAGGAATCATGCACACTGCCTGGGAAGTTTGTGACGACATTCGTGAACAGGCCCCGGTGGTCCACTTTTGCCTGCACATTGATGGAATGCGTGTGGTTTCTGTTGCGGTTATTGTGTGCAGTGTCGGCAGGGGGCACAAGTAGTACATGTGAGCAGTCAATTGCCCCCAACACATGCAGGAAGCCAGCTATGGCGTAGTTCCCTTGCTTGGTCTCCAGCTGTTCCTGCGCAGTGTGGGGGAAGTGAAGGTGCAGGGGTATCAAGCTGATACAAACCGTGATGCTTACAGGTATGATGACTCCTGCATAATAAGACCTTGACAGACGTTCGTGTGGACGTAATCTTCCTTTTCTTTCCTACGAAGGTTACGCCCACACGAACTTCTGTTACGGTCTTTTTATGCAGGATTTATCATACCTGTTAGCATTCCGGTTTGTCCAAGTGCAATACACTGTACCAGATTACGTTTGTGACTATACGGACGCTTGACCATTGTCACCATTTATCCAACAGGTTTCTGAATACTGACTTTCGGAATATGGAACTGTATTGGGGAGTTCCCGCAGCATATGCAGTTAATTGAATCCACATGTTGCCCTGATGAAGTTCCCCGTTGGGAATGGAACGCGTTGGCTGAGCTTTTCGTATTGTTGATTTATGTATTTGTAATAAAGAACTGTTTTTACACTACTGTTGACTACTGGACTTCATGACCTGGCGCACCCCCATTTCAGTAACTACAATCTTGGATCTGGGGCACAGAGGCGTCAGGCAACGGCTGGCGTTGGGGTTGGTTGCGCAGGTACACTACGAATTGGAACTAGCGTGTGGTGCGGATACAGGGGCCCGCCGTTGCTTTTGTGGACATGCATCCATGACATGTGTGAGGAAGTTTGATAGGGCTGGCTGTGAGACTCCTCCGACTCTGGCTGTTGTTGGTTGGTAGGTACCAGAGGCCAACAGGTGCAGCACAGCCAGCAACTTTGTCTGCGGAGGGATGTTGGTTGTCCGCTGTGTTGGTACCATCAGCCTGTGGGCAATGTGGGTCTGGCTCTTTGACTGAACCAGAGCTGCACCCCCCCCCCAGTGCCTTGAGACCCTCACGGGTGAGTAGCGCGCTTTATAAACCCCTGATTGATTGATTGATTGATGCGGAGGATGGTTGTCCTTTTGAGCTTGTAGTGGGCAATGGCATCCTTTGGCGTTGTGTGTCTGAGGAACGTCCGCTGTCTTCTTCTGCGCTGCCTAGGTGGTAGTCTGAGGGCGGGGTCCGGGGGGGGGGGCCTGGGGGTGGTGGCGGTGGGTGTTGTGGCCCACTTGGGTCTCCGAACTGCATGATCATTGGCTCCATGGCATCTGTTGGTCTTCAGATGTGGCTCTGGGCTGGGCTCCCTTTCATAATGCAGGTTGTCGTCCTGCTTAACACCAGTAAAAGGCAGGTGTTAAATCCCTGCTGCTAACGTGCCTTATCGCCTGTTTTTGGTTCGCTTCGCCGATCTGGCTGGTCGTTGAGAATATCGCGAAGTGGTGTTTTCGTGTGTTTTTGCACGGGAACGCCTGCTCTGCATATTATTAGCGTTAGTTGTCGTTCTCATCCGTGGCAATGTTATTTGCGGCAGCTATCGCTGGAAAACTGGCGAAATCGGCTGTTTGCACCAGCTTGGGAATAGGGCGATAAATCTATTGCCACTTTTGCGGCGCTAAAGTGCCGATAAATCGGCGATAAGTCCTTGAGAATATGCCCCTGAGCTTCTTAAATAAAACAAGTGTCAGCACTACCTCTGTGTGGTTCTCACTTCTCAAAACACGAAGGTGAAGATTATGCCACGCATAAAATGTACAGGTACAACGCTTCCTTTTTACGTACTGACAGATGTAATTGTCTTTTTCACTGTGACGTCTTATTGGTATCAATTATGAATGTAAAAAAAGCAGTTCTACTCACTTATAAATCTGATTGCAATGACCTGGTTATCCAGAGCAAGTATGCTTATTTAAAAAAAGATGCTGGTATAGTATGGTTTTGTGTTTATGATGCTGTAAACTTAAACTGGGATAGTCGTTTAACCATGTTCCTAGATTTTTCCATGTCGGAGGAAAAATAATAGTCTATGATGGAAAAGGAGTAGTTGGATAGAACCTTCGATGGTGGCACAATCACATCCACAGTTGGACCTCGCATAAAGAAAGAGGAACAGTTACTAGGAGGAGCTTGTTTTATGGACTAGAGACATTGGTATTTGTGTTTTCGTATCATGTGTTTTGTAGTTTCTGCAGACATGCATTGTGAGTATTGTAGTTTATTTTGGGAGCTTAAGTAAAGTAATTTCAACGCAGTCTTTGCCTCCGTGTCCTTAATGGAATTTAAACTGTCCTTCACGATGGCTAAAAGCTTTTCATTTACACACTGTTCTCACCACCATACCGTTGTACAATTCTCATTCCGCATTCTCATTCACAGCATAGGTAGCAATAAAAGACTATTTGTAAAGTTTTTATTCAATGAAAGACTGTATAAATATTTTGTATGTTAGCTGTAAGCTTGAGAGAACAATTCTGTGCTGGAAGGAATGTGAAGGACAGTCAACCAATATACCCATCAGGCAACTAGAGGAGAATTGCAGGGATTTGGGTACATTTCTACAGAGTGCGAACAAATGCAATGTAGGATCCTGTTAGTTATTTTATAAAATGATAGTTTTGTATGCATTCACTTTTCTAATATTTGCCTATCCCTTGCGGTAATTATTATCACTATATTTACTTTTGACTTTTTCGTGTGTAATAACAATTTCTAATTACCTCATTGTTGTATTCCATGGCATCTCAGGACTATGTGGGGAGCCCACCTAAACAAACCACCTTGTTAGGGTGCCTGGCAGGTTAGGCAGTCTCTGTATTGGCCCCTCCCCATGATGTAGCCCAACAGTGAGCCACATGTCTGATTTCCCAGCTCTGCGTCTCTGTAGGCTATCTACAAAAAACTGATTGCTAAGTATACCATTTGACTGGTATTAGAGTGCCCCAACTTAGCGTTGTATTGTGGCCCCTAAGTACAACGAATATGAGATGTCAAAAAACCTTTACTAAAAGCTTGGACACTCCTTGAGAACTTTAATTTTCTTTCATTTAGCTAGCAAAGATGCCCTCTCTTCTTCCAAAGCTTTGTTAAGTTTATAGCTGAAAAGGAAGTCCTAAATAATTGGATAGTACCTGTCTTTAAAACAACAGTGACAAAAATAAACAGATAATCTAATTCAATATATCAATGCCCACCTTACCAAACCAGGTGTGACAGTTGCGGGGGTTAATGCCATGTTCATTGTAGGAGCAAATTGGCACCGCATAACAGAGCACTTTTATTCACATGTACCACCTTTAGCAGTTGATCCTAATACAGATTTCTTTATTCAGGAAACTTTGGCTAATCCACTTGCGGGAGGTGCTCCTTGCAAGTACTCTTTACTCAGACTTAGCCCACAGGAATGGCTGGTCGCTCGAATTACATTAGAATAATTAATAGACATTAACAGACAGCACATGTTACAGACTATAAGCATGAGACTCCTGGCGTCCACCTCCGAAGCGGCACCTCTACAAACCATTTAGCCACAAACTGTCACTGCATGTATATATCTATACATGCTGGCATGAGAAAGTGTTTGAATAAATGGGAAGATAGCCCCTTCTGGGTTGCCTGAAAGATGCCTTTTGTAAATGTTCTTTATCCACATAATCACCCTCCAGAAAACACCAAATTATGACTATGTGCCTTCTGAAAGGATGGTGCCCCCTATAACACAATATGCAAACTGGCAGCACATATTTACTAACATCTCCACTGCCACACATAATACACACTCTTTAGGGGGTAATAATACCAGAAGTTCTAAGACACATCCAGGTGCACCAGGGTACATCCTCTTCCACTTGTCCTTCCGTACACTTGATCTCGAACTATGAAAACAGTTTCTGATACTATTCTAAGTAACATAAAAAGTGATATATTTGTGCCAATGTTTGGACAGAGACTTGTAGTAGAGTAGTATATGAAGTGAAAAGGGAAGCAAAGTTATCCACAACAGTATCGCAGCTCTAGACTTCTACTTGAAGAGACACCAGGAGTCCCTGGCTACCTAAACCTCAGTTTAAACCAAAAACGGAAACAGAGAAAATACCTAAAAAAAAAAAAAAATAGAACCGGAAGAAATCCCAGAAAGATTAAATGAAAAACAGAGGCAGACCACCCAGAATGAGATTCAAATCACCAGAAGGAGATTCAAACCACAATACGCAGGCGAGTCCCAATGTGTTTACAAGTGAAGGGATCATAGAGCATAAACAGCACCAAAAAGAAATAGGTAGTCTGATGAAAACCATTTTTAATATCTGCAGGATCAAGCGCTTGGCAGGCGTTCAGGAAGATACCCTAAAGACAGAAGGATTAATGTGGCAGAGTCCCAAAGAAGTGAACATTTTTCCTAAGAGAGAACATCAGACAATGGTCAAGACTCCCAGTGGGTCCCAGACATTACTGGTAAGAGGGAAGATAAGAGCTCAGATCAGAAATTCCTATTTAAGAATAAGTAGGGAACTGCATGGATGTCATTTGGGGCTTGTCTCCTGAACCCCGTGGCACTGTCTTTGTGACCCCTGGCCTCAGAGGTGATAAGGGTGGTGTCAGAAACAGAATTTTAAAAAGGCTTGAGTGAGCCTTGTTTCCGTTCAGAGCCACCTCAGGAATATCATGTGGGCACCCTAGTAAAAATGTGTCTGGGTGTCTCCTGCTGCTTCTCAGCATGTGAAGGGACCAATAAATAATATGGAGAGAGAGAGAGAGAGGAAGAGGTGGGCAAAGTGGAAAGACTGTGAGGGGGAAATGAGGGGAATAAATGGAAGAGCAGAAAGAAGATGCTACAGACGTAAGTGAGCAATAGAAGCAAAGAGAGGTGTGTAGGTGTGTGTGCCTGTGTGTGTGTGTTATATTTCTTTCCTGGGTTTCTATTTTGTCACTAATAATGATCATTAATATTTTCTTTTATATGTGAATATATGTATAGGCTGTGTTGATGTGATTGCAATTGAAACACATTTCATATGATGTGTAGAAGTGCGATTATTACTGTGTCCTAGTTATGCCAGATTTTCATATAAAATGCCATTTTAGATAAGATGGATGCCATCACTGTCACTCACTCCTGCTTCCTCCCGTGCTCATCTTCTCCCCACAGACTTGGCAGCGCACAGTCAAGCTATTGTGTAGTAGTTTGTTTCCACTGTTATGGTTACATTGCTATCAACAAACCTTTCCCTGTAATCTATGACTTGAAACATAATCAAGGTCCTTCTGCTTCCTTCCTTTATGATCACTAGTCTATTCATTTGTTTCAAGTCCTACTGTATAAATGTTTAATATTAGCTAGAGCATCTCCAGATCACATTAGCATAGAGAGTGTTGAATACATTTTTCAGAAATGGGACGGTGCTTATGTGCTAAGGTAATTACATGTTTTGTGTGTGTTCTGATTTGCTAAACAAATGATACTTTTGCTCACACCACAATGATCTTGCAGTTTTTCTGATTTGTTAATCAAGAGCTATGTATAAGAACCCCTTACTTTTGGGTGTGAGCCAGAAATTATTTGGAAAATTTGAGAAAACTTTCTATGCTGCTAGGGGTGCTGCCCAAATTCCTTCTAATTTTGCTGCTCATTTGGGACTTATAATAATTTCAGATTTTACATACTCTGTATAATTTTGCATTTTGTAGCATTTACTCTGTATCACATATTGTTACATTTTGTTGTTAAGCCCTTTAACATTTATTGACCTTGAACTCAATTGTTGAGTGGACCAGATTGCATATTTGAACTGTTTTACCCTGCTTATTGATGTTTAGGGAATGCCTTAATGTGCAATTTAGCCTGTGGGAGAACCGGATGAGGTAAATTTTGGGATGTCTGAATTTTGGGGTACAGTTTTTCGCCCACAAATCTTTGTATCAGAGGATGGTTGCACCTTAGATGGCACCTCCTTATGCCAAAAGACCCCTTTAGCTTTCCTTCATCCTTTATGCCCAGTCCAGGGAAATAGTGGATTTTCCAGTAGAGTTTCCTGTGTCGAGATTTTCCCAAGAAAACTGACTTGCAGTGCTTTTCCCTAAACGATTTGGAATATAAGTATGGAGAGGGTGGTATGTTTCTGCAAGTGTGAGTCTTCTGAGGTGTTTGTGATGTGTTGCTGAAGTTTGAATTTGTAAAATTGATTTTTATGCTGTATGCAAAGTGTTTGGGTTTGCAATATTGATTCCAGGCTCAATTGGTGATTTTATCACTGCTGTGCTAAATGTATTATTCTTATTAGCGAATTTCGTTTCTAAAGAATTTGTTTTGCTGCCTGTTGGTTTGATTATCAGATTTGTTGAAATCCAAGATCTTGAGATATTATCAGTGCTTAATTTGAGCCGGTGCTTTCCGGTGCTGAGAACCGGCACTTAATTGGTTTCCGGTGCTCGGCACTGCCACGTAATTGTCAACACCACACTTAGGGCAGTCTGCCACAAGGTGGCACTGCTCATGTAATTTCGAGATAAGCAGTATAACAATTGTTTAGGAAATCAATATACATTAAAAAAAATTGCTAATACCTGCCTCCCCAGCCATTCCTTTAGCTTTGAGGACCTGGAATAATCTGAACTGTCGCATTTACATGCGAGAGAGATGGTTAGTAGTTGTTTTGGAAGCAATGACAAGGGCGGTGGGTGGTGGGTGGTGCAAGCTGCAGTGGCCTCCTGGTCAGAGCCCTGGCACTTAATATTTTGCAAATTAAGCACTGGATATTATGTTTTACTTGTCTGCACAAGGTAGTGTGTAGTGCGAGGGGCCGCAAGCACACAGCTAAGGACTTCTGAACTAACATGTTTCCTTTTCAGGGTTGTGTGTTTAATACAGGTTACTATAATTTGCTCCTTAGTGCACGGGAGAGAGTGCATGAGTCAGGGTGGATTGCCGCTGGCCACAGTTCACTCAGAGTGAATTGTGGTTTGGAAACAGTACCAAAAGGGTGCTGAGCTTCTTGTTTGTTCCTGCTGATGATGACATTTTTTTGCTTTATTCTCTGATTTTTTTCTTATTTAGGTTGAGCAGACAAAGGCTTATTCTATGTAAAATAATTTAGAAAGGTTTTGCAATTGTTTTCCTTGTTCACAATGAAGTTACGCTGTGATTGGTCAGTCAGCCAGGGAGCTGCTCTGGGATTGGTGAGATGTCACAAGGCCACGCTGTCACTGGTATATTGCTGACAGCGCCACGCTGTGATAGGTTGACCTTTGAAAGAGCCGCACTGGAATTGGTCAATGTTCGCTAGTGGTCTTGTGTGAATTTTGAGATTGGTTTAATCGAAAGTAATGGGTGCTGTATTGAAAAAGCCTAACGTTTCTGTTGGGCCTTCTGCTGAGGGCCGGAAATTGCCTACCGAAGGAATGCGTGAATATGAAATGATGTCCGACATTGAGTTTTATACATGTACCTGGATTTTTGAATGGCATGATTATACTGCTTCTGATAAAAACTTGCAGTTTCCTTTTGAGGGTACCTTTAACATTAGAAAGCTAGATTTTCTGAGACAAACCATTAACAAAAGAACGCCATTGCCCAGACCTACACAGTTTGAGGCAATAAACAAATGGGATCGAATGGCCACCAAGAAGAAAACAAAGAAAATGACAAAGCATATACTGACAGCACACAGGGAACTGGTGCTCGTCCTGGCAGGGAATCTGATGTTGGTGCAACAGTAGATAGCACAGCTGTGCAGACGGATCACTGACATAATATCGACAACAAAAATATCGAATACACAAAATATCGGCGTCATAATATCGACTACAATAATATCTACTACCAATACTTATTTATAAAAATACAAAAATATCGAGTACACAATATCGTATATAAAAAATATCGTACACCACAATATCGAAATTCAAAATATTGTTACATTAAATATCGTTTAAATTTTAATAACATACAATATAACAAAAATATCGAATACCAAAATATAGACATCAATATTATCGACTTTTTATAAATATCGACTATAGAAAAACTGCTCAATTAAATATATCTTTAGCACCAAATATAAATTCACATTATAAAACAATATAAAATACTTAAACAACATAATAAAATAATTTGCAAACACATCAATATATAAAACAAAATATTTTCTCTAAACAAACAATTACAATAATAAAATATAAACTGTAAAATATATAATGCTTGCATCATTTCACATTAAAAACAATGTTTAAAATATTTACAAACAACAAAACGAAAAAATATTTACTTTCTACTAACAGTTTCTTAATTAGCGTTTCCCTTATATGGAAACAAACAGCCAAAACAATAAAAACAATTAACTTCACCCAATAAAATACTCACATTTTAAAATACACCAATAACAGAAAGCAACCAATTAAATAAACACTATATAAACATCAAATATATACATCTCTTTTACACTTCTAACCTACAAAAAGAAGAAGGTGAAACTCTGCCCAACTGTTTCCTGAAAGAAAACTTTCATTACTGGAGAAATCTTTAAAACTGCACTAAGTAAGTAAAACTATATTTAAAATATAACAATACTACTACCCTTCAACAATAATTATTTCTGAGACCTAATTTACTATTCTTTCATTCCTTACTTTTATATCACCTCTACAGATATCCTACAAAGCCAGAAAATTATTTTCAAAATCCTCACCAATAAAAGAACAATAAATGTAAGTATATTCTATTTTTGCCAAACCTACCTAAAAATATTTTTCAAACGTTATTCACTAATATATATTTTCTTTTTATCTATCTCCTCTGCAGCCAACAGCAAAAGCTTCCAAAATAATTCTACAACCACTAACCAACTAAATACAATTAAAAAGTAACTATATAATTTTCTATTATTAAACAAAGTTAAATACCCACCCAAATAACCCTTTTCCCCTAAAATCCCTATCATCTACAAACAATATAATCAAATTATTAATATGTTTGTTTTCTCTTCTCAACAGAAATTACATCAAGAAAATAGAAAATAAAGCTTGAAATCATTTCCTGGACAATTTTATTTACATCAAACTAAACATTGTAAGTATATTCACTGAAATATAACTGTATTTAATAAACAATTTTTTTAAATTTTCCCTAGCATAAAACAAAACAACATGACTGAAGGTGCAGAATTTGTAATGTCACAAAAATATAAAATGCTATTATGTTATATGGGGTATGTGTATACACAGGAGAAACAAACTGGCCTTAAAGTGTTTTGGAAGTGTAGCAAATACTACTCTAACAAATGCTATGGAAGAGCTACTACTCATGAAACTACTGTTCTTTCTGTAAAAGAACATAATCACCCCCAAACATAACAGAGATTGAGGTTAGAGATGCTCTTGAAAGTATAAAAGAAGCAAGCACTAGTACTGATAAACAAACTAGCCAAATACTAAAAGAGCAACTATTAAAAGTACCTCAACATGCATCAGGACAATTACCGTCCATAGCTTCTTTAAAAAGAACTATTGCCAGACAAAAAAAGCAACTACAAGTACTATACCTGCCCCTAAAACATTTGCAGAAGTAGTTATTCCACCAGAATTAAGCATTACTCACAGTAAAGAACCATTTATATTTTTTGATAACAAATGCCCAGATAAAAGAATAATTATGTTTGCTACTGCAAACAATTTACTTAAATTACAGCAATGTGACACCTGGATGATGGATGGAACTTTCAAAGTCTGTCCAAAACCATTTTACCAGCTGTACACAGTGCATGGATTGTACCAACATTCAAATATTCCATTCATCTATGCCCTATTACCAAATAAACAGCAAACTACCTACATAGATACACTCACTAAAATAAAAAAAGAAAGCAATAATTATTTTCCTTCAAAAATAATTATTGATTTTGAAATAGCCATGATAAATGCTATACTGAAAAATTATCCACACACAGCAATCCAGGGTTGCTATTATCATTTTAACCAGAGTCTCTGGAGACATCTACAAAAATCAACCCTAAGGGGCCAATTCCGATCTCGATCGGAGGCGCACCTAACACCATTCGGTCGGGAAAAAAGCCATGCGAATGCCTGTTTCCCGACCGATCTGCACATTAATCCGAACGAACAAGTACGATGCGCACAACAGCACAGATTCCGACCCAGTCGTACTCACCCAATCCAGGTCCTGTTCCCCGACCGAGCCGGATCCGTAAACGCAGATTCGAGTCGCCCGGAAGCCAAAAAGCAGCCCCGTCCGGCCGGACAAGTACGATGCGCTTCCCGTACGCGCCGAACCCGTCGCTACGCACGGCACGTCAAAGCATCCGGGAGAGGCGCACATAAGCTCCGATTCGCGCCACAACACGATCCATGGCTACGAGACGAACACGCCAGCGACGAGGACGAGGCGAAGCAACGACAAAGACGAACGAGACGAACCAACCATGAATCCCATCGTTCCGATCCTACCAATATTCTACATCTACTACCGGAACAGGCACGGACGCGTACGGCGCAGAAGGTAAGTCAGACACCAACCACAAAATCAAACTACACGTACCCGACATATCACACACACACAGAGGGATGCACAAATTACTTACACCAGAAACAGCAGCACCATAGGGGCGGGATGCCCAGCACCAATGCCACATATACACATAGGGGCCCGGATGCCTGTCACCACTACCACCTCTATCCAGGGGGGGCTGGATGCCTACCACTACTACCACCTCTATCCAGGGGGTGCCAGATGCCAACCACCACTACCACCCTTACCCAGCGGGTGCCAGATGCCTACTACTACTACCACCTCTACCCAGGGGGTGCCAGATGCCTACTACTACTACCACCTCTACCCAGGGGGTGCCAGATGCCTACCACGACTACCACCTCTACCCAGGGGGTGCCAGATGCCTACCACTACTACCACCTCTACCCAGGGGGGTGCCAGTTGCCTACCACTACTACCACCCTTACCCAGGGGGTGCCAGGTGCCTACCACTACTACCACCTCTACCCATGGGGGCTGGATGCCTACCACTACTACCACCTCTACCCATGGGGGCTGGATGCCTACCACCACCACCACTCTAACCCAGGGGTGCCAGATGCCTACCACTACTACCACCTCTACCCATGGGGGGCTGGATGCCTGTCACTACTACCACCTCTACCCAGGGGGTGCCAGATGCCTACCACCACTACCACCCTTACCCAGGGGTGCCAGATGCCTACCACTACTACCACCTCTACCCATGGGGGCTGGATGCCTGTCACTACTACCACCCTTACCCAGGGGGTGCCAGGTGCCTACCACTACTACCACCTCTACCCATGGGGTGCCAGGTGCCTACCACTACTACCACCTCTACCCATGGGGGCTGGATGCCTGTCACTACTACCACCTCTACCCAGGGGGTGCCAGATGCCTACTACTACTACCACCTCTACCCAGGGGGTGCCAGATGCCTACCACTACTACCTCTACCCAGGGGGTGCCAGATGCCTACCACTACTACCACCCTTACCCAGGGGGTGCCAGGTGCCTACCACTACTACCACCTCTACCCATGGGGGGCTGGATGCCTACCACTACTACCACCTCTACCCATGGGGGGCTGGATGCCTACCACCACCACCACCCTAACCCTGGGGGTGCCAGATGCCTACCACTACTACCACCTCTACCCATGGGGGGCTGGACGCCTGTCACTACTACCACCTCTACCCAGGGGGTGCCAGATGCCTACCACGACTATCACCTCTACCCAGGGGGTGCCAGATGCCTACCACTACTACCACCTCTACCCAGGGGAAGCCAGATGCCTACCACCACTACCACCCTTACCCAGGGGGTGCCAGATGCCTACTACTACTACCACCTCTACCCAGGGGTGCCAGATGCCTACCACTACTACCACCTCTACCCAGGGGGTGCCGGGTGCCTACCACCACTACCACCCTTACCCAGGGGGTGCCAGATGCCTACTACTACTACCACCTCTACCCAGGGGGTGCCAGATGCCTACCACGACTACCACCTCTACCCAGGGGGTGCCAGATGCCTACCACTACTACCACCTCTACCCAGGGGAAGCCAGATGCCTACCACCACTACCACCCTTACCCAGGGGGTGCCAGATGCCTACTACTACTACCACCTCTACCCAGGGGGTGCCAGATGCCTACCACTACTACCACCTCTACCCAGGGGGTGCCGGGTGCCTACCACCACTACCACCCTTACCCAGGGGGTGCCAGATGCCTACTACTACTACCACCTCTACCCAGGGGGTGCCAGATGCCTACCACTACTACCACCTCTACCCAGGGGGTGCCAGGTGCCTACCACTACTACCACCTCTAGCCATGGGGGCTGGATGCCTACCACTACTACCACCTCTACCCAGGGGTGCCAGATGCCTACCACGACTACCACCTCTACCCAGGGGGTGCCAGATGCCTACCACTTCTACCACCTCTACCCAGGGGTGCCAGATGCCTACCACCACTACCACCCTTACCCAGGGGGTGCCAGATGCCTACCACTACTACCACCTCTACCCATGGGGGGCTGGATGCCTGTCACTACTACCACCCTTACCCAGGGGTGCCAGGTGCCTACCACTACTACCACCTCTACCCATGGGGGCTGGATGCCTACCACTACTACCACCTCTACCCATGGGGGGCTGGATGCCTACCACCACCACCACCCTTACCCAGGGGTGCCAGATGCCTACCACTACTACCACCTCTACCCATGGGGGGCTGGATGCCTGTCACTACTACCACCTCTACCCAGGGGTGCCAGATGCCTACCACCACTACCACTCTTACCCAGGGGTGCCAGATGCCTACTACTACTACCACCTCTACCCATAGGGTGCCAGATGCCTACCACTACTACCACCTCTACCCAGGGGTGCCAGATGCCTACCACTACTACCACCCTTACCCAGGGGTGCCAGGTGCCTACCACTACTACCACCTCTACCCATGGGGGGCCGGATGCCTACCACTACTACCACCTCTACCCATGGGGGCTGGATGCCTACCACCACCACCACCCTAACCCAGGGGTGCCAGATGCCTACCACTACTACCACCTCTACCCATGGGGGCTGGATGCCTGTCACTACTACCAACTCTACCCAGGGGGTGCCAGATGCCTACCACAACTACCACCTCTACCCAGGGGGTGCCAGATGCCTACCACTACTACCACCTCTACCCAGGGGGTGCCAGATGCCTACCACCACTACCACCCTTACCCAGGGGTGCCAGATGCCTACTACTACTACCACCTCTACCCAGGGGGTGCCAGATGCCTACTACTACTACCACCTCTACCCAGGGGTGCCAGATGCCTACCACTACTACCACCTCTACCCAGGGGGTGCCAGGTGCCTACCACTACTACCACCTCTACCCATGGGGGCTGGATGCCTACCAC